>JAQGAS010002347.1:0-11051 GCA_034686365.1 Pachymerium ferrugineum
GATGTGCAGAGATTTATGAACAAGTAGTAAGAAAAAAGTTTGGTGCAAGTGAATAAGAAATAAGAAAAGGGACACAAGAAGAGTGCAGATTCGACACAAAATTAAAAGTGATGTGCCGTTGGAAACATCTTGTGCACAACTAAACCTGGGAGCAGATGTGAGGCAATCCCAAAAAAACCCAACAGAAAGAGACTGGAAAAAATGTTTTTCTTTTATTACAGAGAATGAGTTATTATATAAAATAAAAACTCAAAACAAATATAAAAAAAGAGAAAACAAGAAAAAGAAAAAAGAATATTTCCCATGCAGTTACGAGCAGACAGAAATATTTAACTTGTTTTTTTATTTAAAAAAATAAACGTACAAATATTGACTTTCACTCATGCATGAAAACTCTTGCAAATGCTATTACCACAACAACAACAAAATGACTTGTGCAAATTTCACAAAACAGTCATCTTGTGTGCAGTAATGGCATAAAATGTTTTTAAACATGCAATTTGAGTGCGACATCATCAGGCAACAAAAACATAATGAAAAGGGGAAGAAAAGTTAGAAGGATAGAGAAAGATAGAATTATTATTTTTTTTTTTAGAAGTGTATGGTTTGAGTTATACTGACCTGTAGCAGAGAGCCATTAAAGTAAAAACAACAAAGACGCCACCCACCACTGACACCAGCACTGCCACCAAGTACACGGTGTCTGTGCCGCCCCCGTTAGCTGTCGGGACAATAAAGGCCAACACATATGTGAGTAACATTTGAGAGAGGTTATCAAAGGAAAAAAAAAATATTTAAAATAAAAGCGGAACAAATCAAGAGATGTAGGAAAAGGCGGCGGAAAGGAGTGAAGATGTTATTACCTTAAAATAAAATTATAAAAAAATATTTTTGAGAAATAACGTTCATGTTACTACACACACGGGACTGGATTATTTTCACATATCAAACATAAGAACATCCATATATATAAGCACGAACGGCAGTGTACATTCACTACACTGAAAAATTGACAAGGACCTCGAGGCTGGAAAATGTTATTACATTTTTTATGCATTTTATGTGCATCTTATTTATACGAACCTTACTCAGCACCGAGTAAAAATAAAAAAAAGTATTAAAGAAAAACAAAATACAAAATCCACATAAAATTCATAGTCATCTAACAAAAAAATTTTTTCTCTTAAATTTAACTGCTTTTCCAGCTGGGTAAAGTCCCTTACAAGACACGTCACAACCTGTATGATATCACTATTCTCCCGCCCCGTTACTCTTCCATACTGTACCTGTAACATACAGCCATTAAGGCAAACAATATGAAGACTCCACCCACTACTGATACAAGCACTACCACCAGCGAAACTGTGCTCATCGAATCGCGGTCATCGCTCCCTGCAAGCACAAGCGCATCGTTAGTCATTCTTCATCCCCTTTTATCCTCGGGGATCAAATCCGTGGATTAGGAAAGAGGCTGCCAGTAGAAATGTGCAGGGCATGCGGTACTTTGGGTTTAATGGATCTCTTCATGTTTTTCATTTCTATTTGCTTTTTTTTAGGCCTACTACATGCACCGATTTGTTGACATTCATGTTAATTATATATTAAAATCTATTCTATATTATCCATTCTGTTTGTTTCCTTTTAATAATACAAACATGCTTTGATGTTTTTAGGTAAGGGGGTAGAAAAACATGCTTTGTTATTTATTTCTTTAGCCATAAGAAAAATCACCGCAAACCCGATTTTTTTTTCAGTCTACAAAACAATCTATTGAGGGAATGGTGGAAAAACATGCAATTGAGATGTTAGTATATTCATAGATCATCCGATATTTTTCTAGAAAAAAAATTGTCTCCAAAAACGAAAGAAATTACGTCATTTAGAAATGTTTTGTGCGTCTTTTTTGTTTGCCTCAATGTTATGAATACATATTTTAGTACGTATGGGTTCTGGTATGAAAAAAGTCGATTTCTTTCTTTCTTTTAAGGTTGCCAACGTGTGCTTTTCTTTCTTTTTTCAAAATGTCAAACTACAAAAAATAAAATTCAAAGATTCTTCTCAAAATCACTCACGCTGGGAATATTTCAGGTGGTTTTGGGGTGAGGGGAAAAAAACGTATTTGAAAAATGTGGTAAAAATATTGAATAAGAAAAATTCAAAAATTCACTGTAAGTCAAAATGTATAAATTAGTAAACATGCGATTTAATTTTACATATCTTTAAAAATTTGTAAATCTAAACTGTCGGCATTCATTAATAATTCAAATTTGTTTGCAGTTAATTAAGGAAATTAAATCGCATAGTTAACTAAACGTTTGAAACGCTGGAAATAATCATATTACTGGTGATTAATTATTAATTCACGTTTTGCAAGAATAACGAAGGGAAAAACACCAAACTTACCGTATGGTCTAGTTGATTTAGTGGCTTCTTCACTAGCTTTTTCAGTGACAGACTTAGAAGGGAGGGTTGAGGTAATAGGATACGGAACAGGTCGAGTTGGTAGAGGTCTTCTAGTTGGTATTACTAGATACGGAGGAGTTTCAGTAACGTTAACTCTAAGACTGCAATCTTGATTTCCCCAACCAACATCACAGTGGCAGGTGTTAATGTTGGAACAGGCCTTACAAAAAAAAAAAAAGAAAAAAAAATTTTTTTCTTTCTTTAGAAACAACATTTATGAAAGGATTTAAATTTTTACTCCATGTCCAGAGCAGTCAATCGCTACATTATTCGATGGACAACGTCCACTTTCTTCAATTAATTTCACCGTCAGACAAGTTTGGTTGATACACACTTTATCCTCGGCACATTTCGTACCATCAGGTACAAGACCGAGGTTAGGGATATCGGGACTTATAGTCCCACTTGTCACCCTTTAAAGAAATAAAACGGTAATATTTTGTAATTTGTAATGAATCATCTTCAACTGACTTGCACTCAAAATCCTGACCGCCGATAGAAACAATGGTGCGCGAATATTTTTGATCTAAACCAGGAATGATGGGAATTCTCAGCCCGCTTTGGCACTGCAATGTACCGCACATAATATTCCTAACCAAAAAAAATTAAATTATAAAAAATTCACATTATAATTTCAATAAGATTTTTTTCTTACTCTTTGGTACACTTCCTGAAAGAACCGTTCGAGTCAGTGCCGCAATTTCCATTAAAACTGCCTTCGTTGTTGAACTCCTCGAAACACTGTCTGTCAGCAACCTCGCCATCTAGTGAAGAAGAAAAATGAGAATGACTCAACAAAAAAAGTCAACTATTTGCCAATAAGAAGTCTCTTTTACCGTATCCCCAAATGAACTTGCACTGCGTGCTCATGGATGGGCAACTTCCGTAGAAGCAATAACCCAGTCCGTTGTCGCATTTATTTCCATTTTTCTTGTGAATATCAGTTGGGCACTGACCCATTCGTCCGTCACAGAATTCAACGATATCACACTCGGTCTGTGCAGGACGACATACGAATCCCGGTGGCCGCAACTACTTTGGCGATTAAAAATAAATTAATTAGAATCGTCAAGCAAATTCATAAGTCACGTACTTTGCATTTATCACAGCAAGGCCCCGTCGAACACTCGGCCTCTTTCAACAGTTTACACGTAATAGGATCACAACATGGATCAATGTGAGAACATTCCTTTTTGAAAAAGCAATAAAAATCATTTTGCGATTTCGACCGAATGATTAAATCGTATCAAAAGGCACCTCCATAATTCCGCAATCACAGTCTTCTCCTTCTTCAACAATTCCATTTCCACACGAATAGAAATCACCCAACTGTATTAAAATATAACAATTCTATTTAGAAAACCGATTTGAATTTGCACCACGTTTTTTCACCTGATTAGGTTTATTAAACAAGCAAATTCCATGACCGATTCGTAGAGTATTAATATAATCCTTTAAACTACACTGAGAGAATCTATATGGCCATACATTATCAAGCCCACTAAAGAAAATTAATAGTTAAATAGCCATTTAAACCAACATTTTTATAACAATCTCTTACACTATAGATTGTGCCATGATACATCCGTGCCAATCTTGACATACGCAATCAGCTTTATATAAAATAAATAATTCAAATTTTAATATTCTCTGCAAAATTTATTTGTCACTTACATTTTTCATGGTTATCGTCATGGGCCATTCCCATGTTGTGTCCAATCATATGAGCTAAAGTAACAGCTGCCAAATGTGGTTCGTATATGTTGATATCCTAATAAAGCAAACAGTCAAATATTAATGGAAACATTTAAATAAATCAATACATTTCCTTACCTCACTTACACCTACAGCTCTGTGAGTACAGATTGTGTCAGGTGAGGCCATACCACCTTCTTCACCGCGGAATGTTTGTCCACTATTAAAATTAAGTACATAAATAATAACTTGAAATAATTTTAAAAAAATAAAAAATCTTACGTTAATAATTGTGCGCTATCCTTTGCTACTTTATACAATTTTCTTGAGGAGTAATCCATAAAATTAAGCACCGTCTGACGTAAATCGTCACTAATGATGATCTGATTGCCATTGGCCCATGTTTCCAAATAAACGATTGAAATTCGAGTTTTTACAGAACGGAAATACTGAAAATAAAAATAAAAATCGAATATTTATTGACTTTTCATAAACGATAAAATATTATTTATATTTAAAATAAAGTTGTGTTAATTCACTATAATTTCCAAGTAATTAAAGGAGTGGAAAAGATATTTTTCAGAAAGTGAGCCCTTCAATAGAAACACGGGTTAATCTACTCTTCCTGTATTGCTTGCCCCTTCTGTATGGAATCGAGGTCACAGGTGATGTAATGAACTGCCCTTGCTCTCAGAAGTGAACCATCCAATCGGAGATCCTATTTTAATTGCCAACCATTTTCCCAATTAAAACTCAAATGAACCCATCTCTTGGCTTGCAACTATTAACACTCAAAATTTTAACGAGGAGAAAAACCTGATTCGAACTGCGCCTTTTATATTTCTCTACAACTCATGATCATCAATCGCAACCAGTTTGAATATACCGGAAAATTCACACCAGAACTGATTGCTGCCAATTTGGCAAATGATCATTGACCATGTGACAATCTACGTAATACAGCATAAGAGGAAAATAATTGAAACTTGGCCGTGGTGGAGGTCACAACAAGTGGATCCTACAACAAGTGCGCACAAGGATTAAAAAAAGGTAAAAATAATGCAAACAAAAATTATATAAAAGAAATTTCAACACCATTCAACTTAACGCAACAACTATGCAATTAGGAACAAACCGAAGATGATCACAGTACGGAAATGTACAAGCACGTACGACATATTGATGACCTTGTGTACAATGTTGCCATTAACTCGAGCAACTTGTCCCGACATTCCCGAAGGAGCTCTCTGCGCCTGTCAAAGCCGTTTTGGTTTCGTCTCAATTCGATGCCAAGGTGAAGACTACCACGCCATCATTGACCACCTAAACCGGGTCAACGTGCACAAGATGCTGCGGTTGGACATCGATTTCCTGGGGACGGTTTTACCCATTCGTGTATTCCCGGGTTTCTACCCAAAAATCCTACGCGTGCAGGGCAATTTGTCACACATTGATCGAGGCGCGTTTCTTGATGTGGGAAAAAGCGTGCGTAGTCTTTATCTGTCGAGGAACCGTCTTTCAGAGATAGGAAACGGGTCACTCGAGGGTCTTCCGAGCTTGGAAACACTCGATTTATCGAGTAACCATATTAATCGTATCGAACATCGGGCGTTCGAGATGTTGACCTCCGTTTGGAAGTTGGATTTATCGCACAACCGTTTGCCCTATCTGCCAGTCGGCGTGTTCGATTGCATGCAATCCATGGTGCAGTTGAGCGTAAATAGCAACCGGCTGACGAGTCTAGAAGGTCTTTTTCACAATCTACCCGCCATTCAGGTGCTTCTTTTGGCAAATAACAGTATTGGTAGAATAAATCCTGGCGTTTTTCAAGGTTTGGATTCGTTGAGAGTGTTGCAGTTGTCTTACAACAACATTCCAAAGCTCTACAATGGCACTTTCCTCGGTCTTTCGATGCTAGAGAAATTGGACTTGTCCCATAACATCATTTGGAGCATTGAGTCGGGCATTTTTCAAAATCTCATCATCTTAAAGGAGCTCTACTTGAGTTACAACAAAGCTAGTTACGTCAAACACGGAACGTTCGACAACTTGGCCTTTCTGGAACGCCTCGATCTGTCCAATAACAGAATCAAGAGTATACACAACGGCATTTTCTACGGTCTGTATACACTTCGTTATTTGGACATAAGTCACAATGCGATGGACACTTTGGAACATCGGGCGTTCGAACATCTGCGCAAACTGAGGGAACTTCATTTGGACCACAATCGGATGACCGATCTAAACAACGACACTTTCTCGGGTCTCGTGCGACTGACCGCACTCTGGTTGAACGACAATCAAATCCAAGTGTTGCCAACAGCTGCCTTTCAAGTGTTTCCTTCACTCGAATTTCTCGATGTGTCCAGTAACGATTTGACCGAGCTCATCAAAGGAGTGCTTCAGGGATTAGACAACTTGAAGGAATTCCGAGCCAACGATAACTACATTGAAAAAATCAATCGAGGGGTTTTCACCAAAGACCTTTTCTCCTTAAAAAGCGTCTCTCTCAGCAACAACTCCATATCCTTTTTGGAAACAGGAGCTTTCAGATCACTGCCCAATCTTCAAGAACTTGACTTGAGTTATAACGAGCTTAAGACCCTTTTTCGAGGCGTCGTACCTACAAATCTTGGTCAGATTAGTGTCATTCAATTAAAAGGTTTGTAAACATTCCCTTTAAAAAAAAATTCTTTCTCAATTTAAATCTTCTTTTCTCTTTAGGAAATCCTTTGTCTTGCGATTGTTCGTTACTTTGGTTGATTGTCTACAGTCGTGGTGGAATATCGGTTCGCGACGCTAGGTGCGAGTCACCTGACAATTTGAAAGGTCGACTTTTCAAACAAGTCCAATCTCATCAACTTCACTGCCATAAACCGCATTAGAGAAATATCTTTCCTGCAATAATCTATTAAAACTGCCCAAGTAGAAAATTAATTATCACTGCCAACAACAAAGAGAAAGGAAATTATTTAGAAATTTTTCCAGTATTATATTTACAGATTTATTTTATTTTAGCTGTTGTCACTGCCAACAACACAAAATTTTACTGCCAAAAAATGTATGTTTTAGTACTTAGTATTACGAATTTTTATGTAAATAAAAGTTTTAAAAAGGTTCAAAAAACTTGTTTTCTTTTCCTACTTACCAAATCAGCTATATTGGTTATTTGGATGGCATCTTGGATTACTTCAGTGCGACTGCTTCCATTACGTTTATCGAACTTTTTTTTTAAATTAAAAAGAAAAATTATTAAACTTTTATTTCATAAAATATATTTTAGGTACTTACTATGGCTTTATCCAAAATGAGTGCCAATTCTACGTATTTTGTAACCTCCCTTACATCTCTTTTCGTCTGTTTATAGAGATGAAAATTAAAATCGCATTAAAAAACGAGTAAGTTTCTTTTTCTTCAACAATAAAAAATAAAGAAAAGTCTAATTTCAAAAATGGAAGTAGTTTATGAAGTTTAATTAAATCACATCGAGCATTTCCGTGCATCAAATGAGTCAAGGAAATTAAAACATCAAAAAAAATTTACCCGCTGTTTGACGTTGAGTGGTTTCCTGAAATGAATAAATCCCCATTCGTGCATTTTAGAGTTTCCTAGACAATTAAAAATAAAATAGAAAAAAAAAAATATCTCATCAATTTACATTTAAATTCGGAAAAGAGCAATTTTGCAAAGAAATAATTCATTTTACCACATGCGTGTTTCACTTTATTCTTCACTTCGTATATCACATGCGGATGCCTTTTCTGTGAAGTGAGGAAATAAATTAATAAGATGTCGCCAATTTTCTTTAAAGAAATTCCTTACAGACAAATCGCCTCCATAAAACGGGTGAATTGCGAATGTCTCGTTTCGGATGTGTATGACCCCACTGCAAACAAAATAATTAACATTTTCATTTGATACTCTTGACGAAAAAAGGCAATAAAATACTAAAAAAAATTCCACAATTTTAATGAATAAAATTAATTTCACCTGACTCCGCTGCAAGTACGCAAAGCTGCAGACGCTTCGGGGATGTCTTTAACCATGCCATGGTAATAACAGTGCTCGATTTCCTTAATGAAGAAAAAAAAAAAAAAAAGAATGGAATTAAGAAAAAAAAATGATAAAGGAAATTCCCTTAACCCCAAAAGCTCGTTTCCAAATCAGATAGAGAAATGTTTTTATTTTAATGATTTTTCCATTTTCCTTAAAACTAAAAAAACTATTCATTCATTTAAAATCTTTTTACAAACTTTTTTTTATTCGTTGTCTAATACAACATCCTGAGTATCACGTGGACGGCTGTACTTACCAAACGTTTGTAGTTCTGTGGAAAAATTCGCTTCAGAAGCGACTCCTGAAAACAATCAAACGAGAGCACTTTGAACTACTGAGTGCCACTTTTTTTATTTATCTATTTTTTTCCTCTTTTCGTCCTTTAAAACCGGCACCAAAAAAATTAAATCCCGAGAACAAATTCAACCAAAAACCATTTTGATTTAAATTAAAAAGTTTGGTAAGTTGGCAGAAGTTTCTAGTGAAAGCAGACAGCCTCATGTGATACCAGGAGAAATTTGAAGAAAAAAAAAAAGAGAGTAAATTAAACGTTCTGTAAAATTTCACTGATTGACTCTTTGAGTGACGCCATTAGTTTGAGCTGAGATTGGCGAGTGAGAGAAGAAAAAAAAAGAAAACAAAAGAAGTGCAGGATGGGGGGAAAAAAATAGAAAAAAGAAAATCAATTTATCGGAGATGGGAGGAGCAGAAATAAATCGGGTGAAATCGGGCAATCCTTCGCTGACCCCATCCCTTCACGGCTGCCAATGAAGATGAACGGCTGCAGCATCCGTGACCAGGCTTTGCTAACCCATAACCCGCGTCTTATCGACACATACTTGGAACTTGGTTGGACCACAAGCTTGGATAAGACATCAACTTCTAATAAAGTGAGATCAAATCAATTGCTACTTCGTTTCTAAAGTAACGGATTAAGATAAAAAAAAAAAAAAATCATATTTCGTGATTGATCGATTCTAATCGCCCTCTAATGGCAAAAACCAGAAAAAATATTTTATGACTTTTTTTTGTATTTTATTTCTTTTTAAAAGGAGCGAAAATTACACGTTAAATTCAACATTGTAAATCGCCGTATTTGATTCACGGCAGCAGGTGCGAATAAATTTAGACGAGAGATTAGCATAAAATAAAACTTGGTGTACACAAAAATTCTCCAGTTTTAAAAAAAATACTCAAGAAAAACAAGAAAAGGGCGGAAAAAAATTCTGAATTCTAGTAAGGGAGGGAGGAAAATGTATGTTTATGTATTGGGAAAACTCAAGATGTGAGGAAGAAAAATTTAAGACTACAGTTCTTTAATTTAGAGTGTAGTAATTATTACGTGAAAAAAAAAAGTAACAAAGCTAAAGCGCAAATAAATCCACAAAACATTAAAAAAATTATAAAAAATAAAACTAAACAGAGAAAAAGGCAACGGAGTAATAAATAAAAAAATAAAAAAAATAATCTCACCCCAAACTCCATCTTTAAAGTCAACTAAATAAAACTACATCTCATCTCGGCAAGTGATTAATTTAAAACTCTCACAATTTAATTAAAACTTAATCCATTTCATTATCATCGTGTATGCAAAACACGCAAAATGCAAAGCGAGTCTAAAGAATGAGTCGTCAATCCTTCTAAATTGAATATTATTAGTGTTTTTAACTTAACATTCCATTACATCTACTTAACATACGACTCCAAGCTGTGAAATACTGCACACATGGCGTGACAGCTCCTACGGCGCTACTAATTTCTGCCGCCTGACATTGGGGGTATAATTTGATCAAGCGCCAAACTAAGCCTAACCGAATCCTCCTGCAAGGCTTCATGCGCAGCTCTCATCACCTTTAAATTACTCGAATAATAGACTTACCTGAGATGTTATCTGTTGGGCATCACCTGGTAGGAAATGTTTTTGAATCAAATTCGGAGCCAAGAGATTCCTGTAAGAAAATAAATTGGACTTTAAAATATTTTTTTAGCAATTTGTCATTTCTCTCGATAATAGAAAACTTATAACTAGTTTTATATTTAAAAATATATTTACAATTGATCTTTAAATAGAAATAAAAATCAATTTAAATTCAATATGTGTTCAAATATTTACATTACATTTGCTTCGACAAAAATTGTACCTAAACTACATTGCAAAACTAGCAAGGGGGAAAACAGGCGATCAATACAACACCTCTGGAGAGACTAATAACCCTCTTTAACCCTTGCAGCACAGCCTGGAATGACAATTCGATCGGTGAAAACCCAAGAACATATATCTCTATACACAAAGGGTAAAAAAAGACATCAGGGTTGTAGTAGTAACACATTAAATGTTTTCCAAATGTCTGTTTTATGGTTCACTGTTGCGTGTCACTAATTAAGGTTGAACTTAAAATGTTAACCAGACATTGAAAAATAGTTAAGTGATTCATCAATTGAAATATAATTACATGATGTAAATTATTCGGTTGTCAGCAAATGTAATCTGACATGAGTGTATATTTCAAAATGATTACAAGCATCGTACATAATATAGTTCTCTCTAATTGAAATTATTATTATTAAGTTATTTTTTCTTGGTTTTTCTTGTAAAATTATTGACAATTTAAGAAATTGAGAAAAGATGAATATGCTTCGACCTTATATTTTTACATACCATGAAATTATTGCTTCTTTTTGTTAGTTGCGCAACATTAACTTTAATTATAAACTTCAATTATAAGAATAACATCTACAGTTTTAACCAATAATGCAAACTAATGGGGCGAAGTCGCTTCGGTAGTTCTAATAATGGCCGCAGTTCTAACAATGGTGGCGCGTCGGTACTGCCAGGT
>JAQGAS010002348.1:0-11043 GCA_034686365.1 Pachymerium ferrugineum
GGAGTGTGGGAAAGTAAAGTGATCATATCACAATATTGTTTGATAAGTGATGGGAAGTAATTCAGAATAATACAACAGACTTATTATGGCAAAAGAAAGAAACAGAAAGTAAAAGATGACCAAACCATTGTTTCAACCTATGACGGGAAAAAGAGTGGACTTTTAGAGTAAATATAAAAGCCTTTTCCCTAGGGAAAAGGCAGCATTTATTTCGCAAAACACTGTCTACTTAACTACAATTATTTGGTAATCGAGAATACACTTTTTCTACGCGCACGTGCTACGCAATCTTCTTCGTAGACACAGACGATTGTCTTCTTAATTCGGCTGCTTGGCTGAGGCGACCTTGGAATCCTTTTTCTTGTCTCTGGTTATCGGCCTACGCTCACCTCGTGGATATGCACTCGGGCAAACGACTTGTACGATGACAGGAAATCTGAAAAGGATAAGAACGCCGCTCCACGCGTGCAGAAGGGTTATATAGGGCCCTGCAATCACGTGGGAGGGAAGGGTTGGCCAACCCAAACAGGGGAATTCGCGCTTGTCGCCTCAGGCGAAGGGCACGCGGGGAAGTTTACCAAAGGTCCTCTTTTTTCCCGTCATATGTCCCCGGACAAATATGAGCGCGTCCTCGCACTAAATGGATTCTTATCTGCCTTTGGTAAACAAAAACTTATTTAATTTCCAATCCTTAAACGAGTCGGCACCTCTGGTGCTCCTTACTCGCCAAAGGCCTGCAACTTGAAACAAACCAACAAAAAAACATCTTCTCCATTGGCGCAACAAAATATTTTTTATATAAGGTCGCGTATGTAGGCTTTTCGCAAAGTTGCAAAATTTAAACTCCAGGGGAGTTTGCAACAAAACAAAACCAACGAGGCTTTTTCATTTGGTCGACCACCGGTAGACCATTGGACCTTACGAACCTTGTGTTAATGAACCTTTAGTCTTTGAGTCGTCTTATAAGGTATCTTGAGCGTTGGTGTCACATAACTCTCAAAGCATTGTTTTGTCGGGGCTGCGCACAAACCAGTTATCGCTAGAAAATTGTGTCCCATACCCCCAGGCAAAAACAGATTTGGAGAAGGTGTGAAATGCTCATGACACTCAACCTCCCTTGAGATTTTTTTCAAATGGCTGAGCAATTCCACCCGCCTTTAGTGTCTGATGAGATGAGTTGCAGGTTTGCCACAACAAACAACTTAAAAATACAAAAACTTGTCTATTCTTACGGAAAAATGTAAAGTCGTGCAGTGAGGGATCCATGGGTTGGTGCTCAATAAATTCCTACCTAGAGGTGGAAACCAAACTGAGTGTGTGAAGAAGGGTGGGAGGGTGCACTACATTTCTTTCAAGATGCATATCTAGTCTGGACTGATGGGGACACCACCAAGTCAGTCCTTTTTGGGGAGTTGACTTTACTTTCTCCTTCTTCTCTTCATCCCCCACAAAAATTCTGCCATCCTCGGCAGCATGATTTTTCGCCTTGTCCATGCACCAAGACTCAGCCATCATTGTGCAAAGATTACTCATGTCAGTTATGGATTCGAGGTTATGAATCCAATTTTCATACAATTCGGTGTGTTTAGTGAAATCAACATATTCAGTCGATTGGTGGGACCCATTGACAGCTAAAATGATGACCTGCATCCACAACTCAGGAAGGTCACAATGCACCTCTTCACCATGTAGAATGTGATTGTAACCTGTGGTTAGTTTGAGCGTTTGCATCTCAACCTCTTTGGAGATGCTATAAGTCTTTTCTTGCCGCAAACGTGCACCCAGATCACCATGTGACACACTTGTCTGAATTAAAAACAATTTATTTTTTGCCCTTGCATATAGGACATTTAACTCTGGCTGTACACAGCCCTTGAAACGTTGTTCCCTTGTAAATTGGAAGGTTGAAAAATGATCAGGCCACCCAATTTCAGTTGTGTATGTGCCAGGGGGGGGTGCAAACTTTCCCCTGCACATTCAACTCTAGTGAGGGTTTTTAGCGTTTTTATTTGGCTAGTGCAAAAACCTGCTTGTTTTAAATGGTTAACCGACACAAAGCAGCCATTGGCTCTTGTGTCAACCAATGCATTGAATTTTGTATTTTCAATATGGACGGCCATTTTGGGAATGTCACTGAAGTCATTGTTTTGATTGGACACTATATGTTGTAACAATTTTTTATTGCTATCATACAACTCTTCTACCAAAGGTAAAATATTGTTTTCAAGCTCAGGTTGTTTTAAGGCAAAATTCATTTGTTGCTGTATTTTCATTAATGTAAATCCAGCTATTCGAGGCTTTTGGGTGAAGAGGGTATTTTTGTCGTCTGTTGGAGAGGTAATCCCTTCATGTCCAGAGGGGGATTGTTTCTCCCTCCCCGCGTGGTGTCCACGCCTGTAGGGGTCGAATGACCTTGGCCTATTACTTCCCCCATTTTGGTTTTCCCATCTTCACCCCCTTCTAGCTTTTTGAATCCGTATTTTTCTTTTTGTCAATTTCGAGAAATGCGAGGTATTTGGGACAATATGCCTGCAAATGCTCCTCAGACTTACAAAGAAAACAACCCCTTCTAATTTTGTTGTCATTAGAACTCTTTTGTTTCGTACACTGTGATCTGATATGTCCCTTTTCGCCACAGGTGTAACATTTTACAGTCAGTAGTCGTTTGTCCAGTTGTTTATCTAGTGTGCGTCTCATATTCATTAAGGCTAATACATCTTTTTCTTCCTCATCCGATTCTCCCTCTACTGGGTCAAATTCTACCTCAAAGGGGGGGTCGTCCCCTAATTGCATCTCTTTCAATGAAGTGACTGCCACTTTCCTATTGTCATTACGCACATAGTAGTGTGGGTTTGGTCGAGTCTCCTCTTGGAAGGCCATTACTGTCCCTTCCATCATGCGGATGGAATCTCTTTTTTGTCAAGAATCTGTTTGGTCTTTAGGAAAGAGTTAATTGGGCAATTTAAAGAACCTAAAATTTTCTGACTTTCAGGGGAGGCCCCTTGAAACAGTGCAACCCCAAACTATCTTCTGTCCCTACTCGTCTATTTTCATTCCAAACCTGTCGGAGCCGTTTACAAAATTGGGCTAAACCTTCCCCTTCTTCCTGTTTGGTTGAGGCTATACGCACATGGCACTCTACCAATGTGTACCCATATTCATCTAGTACACCTGACTCGAATTGTTGCCAGGCGAGCCATTTTGCTTTATTGGATTTATACCACTCGAAAGGACCTTTGGTTAAAAACGATGGAATAAAATCATGGAAGGTGGTGTCCACATTTCCATGATGAGAGATTAAAATCTCTAGTTCGTGTAGAAAAGAGACACAGTTTTCCGACTTCCCGTCGAATTTATTTATTTCGTTTCCCTTTATGCACATCGCTGCAGGTGAATGCAAAAAGGGTGTAGGGCCAGTGGGTGTCAGAGGGTCAATCTTTATTGTTTGATTATGTATGTGTAACGGCTGAAGTAATCCCCCACTTGTGTGACTTTGAGTGATCCCTTGGTTGTATGATCGAATGTAAGCTGGGCTTGAAGAAATTGTGTTAGAACTTACAGGTGATGTCGGTCCCGTATGAGTGCCTGTAGGCATTGTCACCGGGTCTACCGATTTGGTCTCACCCTGAATCGAGTATTCAGTTAAGAAATACGGTTCCCCCCGTTTTGGGGCAAGTGTGCCCTCTCGAGCTGGGTGTGTCGGTGGTAATAGGTTGTCGTGTTTGACTGCGAACGCACGGCGTTTCGATTCGTCTTGTCGCCAACACTTAAAGTTAAATAGGTTTGTTCATCTTGTACTTGTGTTGGGCCAGTTGAAGTCTGATCGACCGTTGGTTTAGTACTAATGACGCACCCAGCCGTTAGGTCGAACGTGCTGGCATAATAAATGTCTCCCCTCTTTGGCTGGGGGATTGGATCAAAAGCTGCATATGGGCTTCGATAAAATCTGCGTGACCCACTTCATTTTGCTCCCACTGGGCAAGATTTATTTTATGTATTTCGTCTGTTGAAAGACGAGGAGTTTGCAATTTGTTTTCTAAATCAATTTTTTCACGATTCAGTTGGTCGATTTTATTTTGAAACTCCGTTAGCTCTTTCTGCTTATTTTGCTGTTCCGTCAGCATGTTGGTTTTAGTTCGGTCCAACTCATCCCTAGTTTGACCTAACTCTTTTTTAGCTTGTATTAGATCTTTGGTGATATGTTCACGGCCGTTATCAATGAAATCTTGTTCATCCGTGAAATTTGTGGCCTCCAACCCTAAGGATGTGGCGAGTGCCTGCCATTTTGGGGGCGCCATCTTTATTTAACCGCGTAGTAGGGTTAAAACACACAAAGACTATTTTAAGATTTTTAATTTAACCTTTGAAAAAACATCTAAATCTTAATGTGGCCGTTGGCTTTATTAAGATTAAACTAATTCTGAATGTAAACTGCACACAAAATGTGAAAACGTGGTCGCACGGAGAAAAACGTGGTCACCACGTGTTTTCTCAAAATGGGCAGAAATCCGTTGGAATCCTGCCAGGCTCGCCACTTATGACGGAAAAAAGAGTGGACTTTTAGATTAAATATAAAAGCCTTTTCCCTAGGAAAAAGGCAGCGTTTATTTCGCAAAACACTGTCTACTTAACTACAATTATTTGGTAATCGAGAATACACTTTTTCTACGCGCACGCGCTACGCAATCTTCTTCGTAGACACAGACGATCGTCTTCTTAATTCGTCTGCTTGGCTGAGGCGTCCTTGGAATCCTTTTTCTTGTTCCTGGTTATCGGCCTACGCTCACCTCGTGGATATGCACACGGACAAACGACTTGTACGATGACAGGAAATCTGAAAAGGATAAGAACGCCGCTCCACGCATGCAGGAAGGTTATATAGGGCCCTGCAATCACGTGGGAGGGAAGGGTTGGCCAACCCAAACAGGGGAATTCGCGCTTGTCGCCTCAGGCGAAGGGCACGCGGAGAAGTTTACCAAAGGTTCCCTTTTTTCCCGTCATAAACCCTAGCTGCATCACAAGATAAGTACATGGTAAACCCTAACAGCAAAAGATATAGGGATTGCTTTATAGAAAATAAATAGAGGGAAACTAAAGAGATAAGAATATCCTTAAAGACAAAGTCGATCAATCTAAAGATGCAACCAGGTGACGATCTGGAGACTAATATAAGTTAGATCAAACACAAATGATGACTAGATATTTGGAGTGTTTAAATGTAACTATACACAATTAGAAATAAAGGTAGGACGAAGTCTAAAACGGATGAAAAGATCTAAAAATAGTATGGGTTTCTACTACGAAAGGTTTAACATTTAGATGGATTAACTTTTAACCTTCCGTAAGGGAAACCCATACTATTTTTAGACCTCGTCATCCGTTTGTCCCTATCCACACACCTTATCCTACCTTTATTTCTGAGCGTGTAGAGAAATATAAAGTTTATGGATATAAACTTATTTTGAATGAATTATCTAATGAATATTTCATTTTTATTGCTAAATGAAGTTTAACCATTGAAACCATTTAACCATTGAAAGGTATAAATAGGGGAACAAACAAATGCCCCTCTCCTTTCTAATCTCAGTTTACAGTGTGTATTACAGTAATTCTTCCTTCTACAAGGTTAAGCACTATTTCGCATGGTCAAGAGACATCAAGCCGATCAGAGCATTCTTGGACCATTCTCAGAAAGTATTTGCACAATTCTCTGAGGAATCCAGATACACTTGGATTCCTCCTAGGTATTAAGATAAAGGTAAGTAATTAAGTAGGTGTAAGGATGGTAAAACAGAAAGATGTAAAACAGAAATTTGTTGGCCAGTGAAAATGAATGGCAAGAAGTTGCTATTGCAGTTGGATTCAGGATCAGCCCTTACATTGATTAGTGAGAATACTTATTGGAATTTGTGGTCTCAAGATGAAGCACCAAAATTACAAGCCATTCATGTTTATCTGAGTAGATATACAAGGAAGAAGATAAAAGTTTTGGGTCGAATCGAAGTACAAGCCCAAGTAGGTGAAATAAAGGGGCCATTCACAAAAGACATCCAGAAAAATTTAGCCTTTTTTAACCCCCACCCCCCCCCCCCCCCTTGGTCCATGTTTGTCCAGATTTAGTGAACCCCTCCCTCCCCTATGTTTGGACGTCCGGTAACACTATTTTCTAGTAGTAATTGTATTATAATAATTTAAATTATAGACATGAGTTTTTCAATTTTAAGTTTTTTCAAAAATTATATTTTATTAAAAAAAACAATTTTGAAAAGTGATTTTTATTAAGTTTCATAAAAATCACTTCTTCCTAGAGTGACAAACACGTGTTGAGTAGGAAAACAAGACAGTGGGCAGCAAATTGCAAAAATCTGCCTCTAGCTATTCATTGGACGTCCCAAGCGTCTTAACCCCTACCCCCCACCTATGTCCAGATAAGTCCCATTTTCTCTAACCCCCCCTCCCCTAAACTGACGGACATCTTTTGTGAATGGCCCCAAAGAAAAGGGTTTCCGTGTTAGTTGTGGGTGGTGATGGTCCTGATTTGTTAGGTAGAGACTGGTTTAAAGAATGTTATGTAGACGTTGGGCAGAAGAAGAATATTAATTACTAGGTGGAATCTGTGCAAAATCCACATTAAGAAAGAGAGTTTTTTTATTTTTTAATTAGTAAAAGAGCAAAGGCCTAAGTTTTAGCCTGTAGTTACCACTGGCAACTTGGTGAATGGTGGGAAAGGTTTAAAAAAGATTGTTTAGCTTTAGGTTAAACGCACCCTTTACCACTATCAAATAGTGACCCAAACATAAACAATTCACCTACATCCACCTGGGAAAATCACGCCATCCATCAAAAAATTTTTTTGCCCTGAAAATTGAACTATTAAGTACATTTTTAAAACATAACAAACGAAAAATCATTTAAATTCCCTGCCCAAGCCTTTCTCTTACCACTTTTTAAAATTCTAACCCAATCCCTTCCCTTACCACTTTTCAATACTTTCAACCAATCCCTTCCCTTATCCCTTCCCTCCCTTACCACATTTTAATATTCACGTTTCCCGTTCAATTCTTTAATTTCCTTCCCGAAGCGAAGTGAAGAATTTTGTAATGGCAGCGCTTTCTTTTCATTGGCTTTTATGTTTAATCGTAATTCCGATTTTTAGAAAATATTTATGTAAAGGTCAGTTGGAAAGCATTTTTTTTACTTATTTATTTAGCCGTAGAAAAATAAAAATCAAAGCGGCACAGCACATGCTTGAATTCAAAATTTGAATTCCGGCACACTTTGTTTTCATTGGCTTACCAACCGCCTGGCTCCTCTTTGTCAAATACTGCAAGTGAAATTGTGGCTGTCGCTTCCCATAAACGAATTTTTCGAGTAAAAAGACCCTCTTTTGGAATTTCAGCAGCGCCAGAAATTTTTCAAAAGATTTTGGAAGAAGTTTTGAAAAATATTGATGACGTATATATCTATCTAGACGATATATTAATAGCAAGTCGAACTTGCAACACAAGCAACACAAGCAGGTTCTAAGAGCAGTGTTACAGCGACTGAAAGAAGCAGGCTTAACCCTCAATGAGAAAAAGTGTTTATTGGTAAAAAAAAAAACCCATGTTGATTACAGATTTGGGTTTCTGTATTTGGGTTTCTAGATTTCAGAGTGGGGCATTAAGCCTTTAAAGAAAAAGGTTGAAGCAGTTTTGAAGGCTAAGTCGCCAGAGACAATTTCCCAATTGTGATCTTTTTTAAAGGCCATTCATATTTATAGTGCAATTACGGTATTCCAAACTTGGCTGATGAAATCAAAATTTTACAGTATATGATTTGTTACATGTTGACAGTAGATGGAAGTGGTCTACAAAACATGAGAAGGCTTTACGGGATGTGAAGCAGATATTAATATCAGCCCCAGTGCTAGTGTGTTTAATCTTGCATGTTCGATTTAGGGTTAAGTTCGATTTTTAGGGTTAAGTGAAAATTGAGATTTTTGTATATTATTTTTGTTTTGAACTATTGTAAATGATTGAAATGATTTGTATTTAAATTTTAAGTATTTTTGGTGCTTTTATTTGTATTTTTGATGATTTGAAATGCTCCAGGGTATTTAAGCCTTTTAAATTTTGTATAGTTGTATTTGGAACAGCATCACACTTAACAAAGGTGTGAAACACAGGTTTCATTATTAATCTAAACAGCTGAACAAATCACTTCTGTTCTGATGTTCAAACTGTATGCAGCAACTTTTTTCCTCTCCTCTGAAATCAGGGATCTGTCACAAATAATTTCTTATAGCTGTGAGATTCTGGGTTTACCCAAATAATTTTTTATAGCTGTGAAGTTTTCGATTTTTCCAATTTCTTTTCCTGAGATTCTACAAGTGCATTATTCTTTGAATAGACCTTTAGTTATTTCTTGTGATGCAAGTCCATTTGGAGTTGGTGCAGTTTTGGCACATAGGATTGAGTTGGGTCAAGAGTATCCCATTGCATATGCATCGAGACTAATGTCGACAGTAGAAAGAAATTATGCCCAAACAGATAAGAAAGCTTTGGCTGTAGTGTTTGTAGTTAAGAAGTTTCATCAGTTTGTAGCTGGTCGCCATTTTGTTATTGCGACAGACCATAAACCACCAGTCTCTTTGTTCGACATGAAGAAACCTACTCCCGCCATGTCTCCTCGGATGACTAGGTGGGTGTTGCTGCTAATGGGCTATCATTTTGACATTGAATATAGGCAAGGCAATAAACATGGTAATGCCAGTTGGCTGAGCCGTGCACCGATAGTAAGAGATTGGAAGAGCCACCAGATTTACCTGAAGTTTTGTTTGTAGATGAAGATCAAATTGTCTGGTCAGAACTGCAATTGCAAAAGTTAACAGATGCAGACAGGGTATTGCAGGAAGTTAAGCATTATGTGTTGACTGGTTGGCCATAAGAGAAATTAGTGGATTTGTATGCCTATCAAAGGAATAAAGATGAACTGTCTTTATATAAAGGAGTATTACTCTGGGGAAACCGAGTGGTCGTGTCATCGAGAGAAAGGATGTTTTAAAATTATTGCGTGCAGGACACCCAGGGATCGTGATAATGAAACAGTTGGCTAGAGGAACTGTGTGGTGGCCAGGTATTGATAGACAATTTGTGAAGAGATGTGGCAGCTGTCAACAAAATCAACCAATGCCTATGAAAAAAGTTCTTAAATCGTGGCCTAAGGCTCCAGAAGCATGGATCAGAGTGCATTTTGCTGGTCCCATTGATGGCCATGTTATTAGTGTTGGTGGATACATTTTCTAATTGGATAGATGTGACAGTTTTAAAAAAAAATACAGCTGAGGTGGTGATTAAAGCTTTAAAGAGTTTTTGCTATTTATGGTCTGCCAAAAGTGTTTGATAATGGACCCACTTTCCAAGCAAAAGAATTTAGGGAATTTTAGAAAGAAATGGTATTGCGCATATTTTTTACTCTACCATATCATCTGCAGAGTAATGGCCCTGCTGAGAAGGCTGTACAATGGGTTAAAGACGGTGTTGAGAAGCAAAAAGGAAGGATGGATGAACGCATTTCAGACATTTTATTATACCAGCATGCATGGCCAGCAGAGATGATGGTGAATAGGCATTTTCGTTATTCTTTGCGATTACTGTCACCAGTAGAGTTGAAGCTAACAGAGCAATTGACTAGAAGAGAATTTAAAGAAGGCAAGTGTGGATTTGAAGCTTTGTTTCACCTGCGACTTGGTGGCCAGGATCTGTAATTAAGCGAGAGGGAAGTGCTGTGTATGTGGTGAAGTTGGAGAATGGGATGTTTGTACTACGGCCTGTAAATCAGATGAGAAGTCGGGGGAGCAAGAAAAGTAGGAAGGAGAAGATTTCTTTTACAAGAGAGAAAAGGAAGTGTCAGGGATGGTGCAGAGGATTTCAGAGATTCGAGGAAAAATTTGATTGCAAAGAAAGAAAGTGGCGTGGATTGGAAGAAGGGAAGCCATTGTTGTTGAGAAGATCAAAAAGAGTTCGACGTCGACCCAAGCGTTTCTCCCCTTATTGATTGTAAACAGAGAAGGGAGGAATGCATTGTATCTGACTGTTCGGATTGTTAGGATTAAGCAATATATATTTGTATTGTTATATATGCAAATTGTGTATTGTTTAATATACAAATTCTGGCAAGTAAACTTAGTTCAACTGCAACCGTGTCTCAATATACAACAAGAATCAGTTTGTAAGGAATAATAATTTTAATAGAAATGAAAACAATTTTAATGATTTTTAAAAGACAAAAAATTATACTTTTTATAATCAGTATCAATCAATCAATCAATCAATCAATCAATCAATCAATCAATTCATTTTAATAGACAGAAATAGGCTACTGCCCTTTACATCTGTTATACATAGAAATCTTATTAACAATAAAGTATAAAGAAAACTAAAACAAAAATGACCAAAGAAACACAAAAATAAATCACCACGAATGACGGCGCCCAGTAACCGGAGTAAAATACCACCTCGTATAATTACCTCGAGAAAAAAAAAATCACCCTCTACATTTGCGTAAACACTTAACCGTCTTATAATTACAAAGTCATACTTATCCTCTAATTATACAAATAAATTTAACAAATTTAACAAACCAGAAGATGATAGGAGACATCATCAATCATCTTAATAACATCCTTGATTTTTCCATTCTTATTCCACTTAGAACTAAAAATAACATCTTTTTCAAAATTATTTAAATGTGACAAAATAGTTACTCTCAGTCGAGAAGAATCCAGTTACCAACACTATTTTTGATACACCCTACCTGACTTCTATCAAATTTGTATTCCTCCCTAGACCATGACTGATTCTTCAGTATGCTCCAGACAAATAACTGACGGAAATTTAACATATCTAAAATTCGTCTTGGTCCATCATTATTATCTATTATTCTAACCGCTCTATTAATAACAAAAAAAACAAGCTAGCGCTGAAAAAAAAAAATGTAAGGTAGCAGTGAAAAAAATCAAACCCCTAAAATTATTGAAATAAAAATAAGAAGTAAGGCTGC
>JAQGAS010002349.1:0-11035 GCA_034686365.1 Pachymerium ferrugineum
GACAGAGTCAAGCGCACGAGAGAAGAATGCTGTAACACTTTACCATCCTACCGGTAAAAAAGAAACGAGTCATCACGGCATAGAAATGATCAATCCAAAAAGCTACACAGTAACAAACTTGTTACTGTGTAGCTTTTCATTATCTCCAAGCTACAAGTTTTCTATCAATTTATTCAAGTGCCTCTAGACAATACCTGCGCACGCATATGTCTTTTACCTACATCTTCAAGTTTAATCTGCACGGCGCATTTTTCTAGCCGTGATATTGTTTTAATTCACTAACATGGATAACCATGCCATGGATGATTAGAACTAAAAATTTAACAAAACAAGATAAAGTAAAAGGCATTTAATCTAGCTAAAAACCCCTTGAAAGCGCCATGACATGGAAACTATTGAAATGCCATATACTAAACTATTCTGCTGCTCAAAATAATGAAATCAATTTTTTTTTAAAATTGACAAACAAAATTTTCTTTTGCTTCCTGGTGATACAAAAAAAATATTCCAGATTGTTTTTGTTCAAGATTACAATGATGATGAAAGTTAATTTGTATAACTTTGTAGTGAAACACCACTAGCTATTGAATAAAACAACAGATTGTTTTCCCGGCATTGCGGCTGCTGCAGCATTTCCGTTAGGGATGTGGGGCAGCAAATCTCATCACGACGGGTACTCTTTACTCTTCTATCGAAACATGAATCTTCCTATTAACCCATTAACAAATCAATTACACCCCAAAAAACATTCATTACTCTTATTAAATGTTCAATGACTCCTAAACAAAATTTCATCTAAATAAAGCGACAGACGTCAAGTCACACGCTTCTATGCACGTCTTTTGGCGCGAAAACTCTGCGGTTGAAGGGGGAGCCTCGGCACAAGGCAAACAAGCTCCGTTGAGTGGAAAATCGACGGAAACTCAAAGCGGTGGCCACTGGGTACTAGACTCTTGGAATAAGCTCTTCTCTCCCTCTACCGGTCAAAAATAAATCTGTCTACATTTGACCATTTGGCTCCAAAATGTCCTCTCTTCTTTACTCTCCCCCGCCCAAAATACTCGTATATCACTCCGAGGAAAGTAACACTGTCGAGATGCTTTTTGGCACTGGTTCCAAGTGAAAATGGAGGTGCGACGGCCTCTTAATCCCAAGAGCTTCCACTAGAGAGAGCAAGTGGAGAAAAGTGCGCTTACTCAAAAAGGTTTTACATTATGTGCTGTCTCATCTTTCAAATTTCCTGTTAAACTTTTCTACTTTACTGAGTGAACATTTAAAGCAATTGGACGTGAATTACCAGAAAATGTCCGGATACCGGGGCGCCAACCGGGTAGTAATTACACTGCCCTTAATACATTGGACGTGTTCCGGCCAAAGGCGCCACAGCGACACCAAATGGTAATTTAGGAATTAAAAGATTCGCCCCTTTTATTCCTTGTAATTTTAATTAGTTGTTTTACATTTAATGCTGCACTTTGCGTTGATTAAACTCTGATAATGATTGAAGACTTTTCTGTGAAAGTGCAAAGTCATTTCAACGCCACCTGGTTTTTCAGTGTGTGTTTATAATCATTTGAAGAGTGAGTGAAAGGAAGGAGTGGATGGAGTTAAGGGGTACTTGTCGGTGGATGGGAATTAAACAAAATTCCATAAAATAGGCACCTGTCTTGCTCGAGAAAAGGTGTCGGAAATTGGAGTCTCACACGATGGCACGAGTAATTGGAAAACGTCCGCCTCTCGCCTTTCGAGTGAATTCATTTCCGGTTTAAGAAATGAGGAAAAAAGAAGGGAGGAATTTAATGTTTACACTTCACATTTCTTTTCTTATACCGCATAATTATTTAAAATATTTATTATTTTTGTTGTTGATTTGTGGGTGGTTGTTTTCCTCTAGGTCTTGCCCTGCCTTGATATATACAGTATAGTTTTTTATGCATTAGAAGGCATTACATTTATTTTTTTCGATTGTAGTTTCGGGTCAAAGCATTTCAGACTAAAGAATTTTTTTTTTTTGAAATATTAGGGGGATTGAGTTAAACGGGCAATTTACCTTTTTCTAATATATCTAAAGGGCAGTGCGGGGATGGATAAAAAAAAATAAAAAAATGAAGCGGAAAACTGGAAGAAAAACGCTCTCCAATTCATTTTTCACTGCAAAGTGATTGTCAAAATGGATCTGTATGACTGCTATTTTCAGCAAATGTCAGAAGTTGTATTGGTATTTTTTTAGGGGAGAAAGATTTATTAGGGGAAAAGAGAAATGAAGTTTTACGGCTGCGAGCAAAACACGGCTATTTAAAGTCAAATAATTTTTGGGTAAGTGTAAAATTTTTTTTTTGTTAAATAATATTTTGATTTTTCTGAATCACCTTATTTAAAGAGCGAGCAGTGAGCTTAATATCATGATTGTTTCAGTGGCGCCATCAAGTAGGAGAGAATAAACTCACATTCATGCACCAGTTCGCAGCAATTGAATAAATATAAACATGGAATGACAAAGCGATATTTGTTACATATACTCACTCACTTGCCGTAAACCAGAGAACTTGTTGTACAGTCGAGAGTCACAACTGAAATCCAACTAACATCAACCCGAGGGAAGTTTCGAGGAATTTCAAATTTTAGCACCAAAGAGAGTGCGACATAGACCTAAAAAGTGCAGGAATTTGGGATGTAGCCCCGTTAAATGAAATAAAAAAAGAGTGATCAGGGGTTATACTATATACTACTATGGCGACTGACCACAAAAAGTAAGCAAAATTCGCTAACTTTAAAGGTTCACATTTGTCGCAGATATGGGGCTGCTCGCCATTATGGACTGCGGTGATATGTCGTCGGACACTGCGGTCCAAGGCGTGGATCTCCCATGAGATTCCACTTGAAGTAAGATTGCTTATCTGCTTCATTAAGTATACTTGGTCACTGGCAAGAAACCAGAGAGACCTATCTGCTTAATGAAGTGTATTAGCAATAACCAACAAACAAAATGATTATGAACCCACTAAAAGAATGAAGTGCGACGCGCACACAATTTGTCCCGCCAGACTTGGAAAATGATAAAACCTAACCCCAACTATCTTATCACTATACCTCGAAAAGCGGCGCAGTGCATTGCATTTACAATAATTTACTCGCTCGTGATAAGACCGTAATACAGCTCAAGATTCAACCTTGATACAGCTGGGCTTGAGTTTGGCAGTTTGCTTCCCAATATCCGGGACCTTTGCGCGCAGCGCCATCTGGTGGCGCAATAAGCAAGTTTACGAATAGCGCCTTCTCTGTCAGCTGAGATATTTAAAAAGTACTCTTGGTACTTTCCACTTAAATTAATTTAAATTAAACACCAACATTCAAAATTTTTCAATTTGCACGAGTTTTATTGTAGCAAAATGGAAAACAAATGTTTTCATAATACTTTTCATCATCTTCTTACATATTGTCTTTGCCTCGTTCTCATTCCCACATTCCTTTCCTTATCAAAACAATTCTCTGTTCTTTCTTTTTCACTATCTGTATCTATTATCAAACTTCCACTACTATCATTTTCTTTTAACATCTCTTCCTCCAATTTGCATACATTTTGAAATTTCCTTGGTTTCGTTCCTTTTCTTTTCCTAACTCTTCTACTCCTTCCCTTAATTTCAAATTCCCATTCGCTATTGTCGTCCTCACTTTTCACATTAGGAATTTTTCTTCTTTTTCGTGGTTTTGACACTTTCAAATCTGGAACATTCTCACTGTCCACATTTAGGGAATGATCTTCGTACGTGAATGGTATGGAGCGTTGAATGTCAGGCATGGTTTGACTGTTATAATTATGAAGACGCATGTAATGGAACTGCAGACACTGTTTAGTTGTGAAGCCAGCCACGCAGTCCTTTTCTTGGCACTGAAATGGTTTGACGCCTGAAAAGTAAAGGTTAGTAACAAAATTTAAAATTTCTAAGATTTTTGTAGTAACCTGAATGGGTCAGTAAATGAACTTTGAGATTGGATGATTGGCTAAATTGCCGTCCACATTTGTCGCAGATATGGGGCTGCTCGCCATTATGGACTGCGGTGATATGTCGTCGGACACTGCGATCGGTTGAGAACTGGAGGCCGCAGAATTCACAGGTGAAGTCACGTAAACCTGTTTGAATAAAATTTTGTTTTAATTTATGTATATTTAGAGTTTGCAGCGGCTTTTAAAGGCAGTTTTGTATAATTTTAGAACATCCCACAATGGCATTTGCAATGTTTTGAGTTGCGATGAAGTGACGTCATAAGAATGTCATTTGGTGTGTTCTTAAGATACAATCTACACATTAAATACCCTGCAAACTTCTATTAAATTGTAATAATATGTAAATATAAATGTTGAGTAAAACTTATGTCAAAATACAGCAAAAATGTAGTTTGATTTGAAGAAACAAGAATCAAAGTTGCTCAACATTTAGAATTACAATTTTGTTATAATAACCTAGATGAACAGTTGCTATATGTCGTTTCAGATAAAACGCCCGGACAAAACATTTCCCGCACTCCTTGCACGGAAACCGAACAGAATCTGCATTATGTCCGCATTCTCGGGCGTGGCAGCGAACCATCGAAGCCCGCTGAATCAATTTGGAGCAAAGAGGACATTTGAATGGTCTTATACCCCCATGATCAACTTGACAATGATGAATCAACGATTCTTTGCGGTAAAAAGACCCGTTGCAAACATGACAATAAAAATTATGATTTTGTCGCATTCCTTTTGATTTGAAATTGTGGAATAGGATCATATGGACGCGGTAATTGTGCCAGGACCGGAATTTGACCCGAGTTAAACCACATGCTGTAATTAAGAGAACAGTTTGTAAATATGAATACCAAAACAAAAATAGCTTTTTTTTTCATATTTACATTGCTTTACAAACCCTTTCCGAGCTTGTAACAGACTCCAGCGTGC
This sequence comes from Pachymerium ferrugineum, assembly GCA_034686365.1. Classification (NCBI taxonomy): domain Eukaryota; kingdom Metazoa; phylum Arthropoda; class Chilopoda; order Geophilomorpha; family Geophilidae; genus Pachymerium; species Pachymerium ferrugineum. The sequence goes on from JAQGAS010002349.1 coordinate 4,937, forward strand.
CAAGTCTCGATGCTCATCTTGCCAATAAAGCAACTCTTCATTAGCAGCAATGTGCCTGGCAAATAAAAATTTCATGTAAGTACATGCAAACATAATATCGAAAAATTTTTCACCTTAAAGTTATTAAATAAAGCTTTTTGTCTAATGTTACGGCTAATAAATTAGCCAAACGTGAATTTCCTGCTGGTTTGACGTAGCGAAACCAATTACTTTGAACATTATCATCAGTTGACCACGCTACAAACTCATCATTCTCTTCAATTGTCTGTAAAAACCAGTCAAATTAATAAAAAGAAATCAATGCAAACATTTAACCACGTACCAACCACACGTGTTTTACATCCGAATCAAACCCGAGTGAGTAAAGCATAAACTCTTCGGCTACAAGTGGTCCAAACCTTGTAAGAGGATTGATTCTAACATTAGCTTTGACACCATTTAAAAGTTCTTCCGAATCAGCAAATCGTAGAATCTATAATAAATTTGAAAAAAATGTTTAAATGAATTCAGATTTTTATAAAAATTATTTTTACATGCGGCAAAGATTCGTAGTCGTATAATTTCTCTCCGTTTTCAGCAATAGCATCGTTGATTACGGTATGAATAGCTGGATTGTACAATTTACATTCTGACCGACTGGTGTGGAAATGATGGCACAGTAAGCATGTTATTGATTTATCAAAATCTAAAATTATAAAAGTATCGAGTGAAAATTTAAACTTTTTGCAGCTTCAATGACTTACTATTATATCTCATGCCTTCCAAGTTAACTAAAGTCTCCGTATTTGCTCTAAAAGAGAAATAGTTTCTTTAGTAAAAATACAAAACTAGATAATTATAAAACCTACACACACAATTCGTCAACAACTTCATTTGAATTACTTTCATCACTTGTTTGTTCGGCTTCATCAGGTACAGAGTCAATTTCATCATCAAAATTATTTTTACTATTCTCATCAAAATTTTCGTCTTCTGGTTCTAATTTTACTATTACACTTTCCCCGTTATCAAATACAGAATTTAGACCTATATTTTCATCATTTCTTGTTTTCGCTTCTTGTTTTATTTCTTTCCCTTTCTTTTGATCTTTATAAATCCCCCTGATTTTAACCCGGTCATATTTCTTCACTGCTTTTATGGCACTATCCTCCTGGTTTTCATTTACCTCCGCTTGTCTTGTGTTCGCGATTTCGTCAAATTGCGAGTTTTCCGGCTCTTCTTTTATTGTTTTTAGAATTTCGATGTAGATGGAGCTTTCTTCGGACTCGGATTCAGACGAGCTTGACTCACTAAGGTCCATGTCGAAGTAGGGGGTGTCGACGGAGCTGATTTCTTGTACCGAAACACGTTGGGTCATGACTGGAACCCTCTCTCTTTGGTCAAAGTGTGATAGTGTGAGATGGCTGCTCATTTTCGATCGTTTGATCGATTGAGGAATAAAATAGTTGTTTTTTAGTCGGCGAAATGTTAGAGTTTCATACTTGCAGGTTAATTGTGTAGTTGAGTTGGTAAAAATTTGAGAAGTTCACCTGGTGCTCCGCCATTATCGTTTGTGGAGTGGAGTGGAGTGGAGTGGAGAGAGTGGTCGAAAAATTAATGGCGGGGTTTGATTAGTAGTGACATCTGTTGCTTAGTTTTGTAACTAGTCAATTCAAGCCTTTTCTATCTGGAGCTCAAAAAAAAATTTATTTTAAAATTTTATTTTGAATAATTTTTAATAACATGAGTTAACCTCAGAATATTATATAAATATAAATAGAAAAATATATAAACAGGTAGAAAATAACTTTCAAAGTTTTTTCTAATCAAATTGAGCACAAACGTTAAACAACAGAAAAAAAAATTGTTAAAATACACACGACACAATTATTCGTGAATTTTTTATCCCAACCTTTCAAAATTTTCTTTAAAAAGTAGAAAATTTCAGCATTTGGAAGTAGAAATCTCGGATAAATACACGTGCATCACAAATATTTGGTTTTGCAAAAAAGTGAAATTAATTACTTACAAAATAATACCCCTGAAAAGACACTTTTTTTAAGTTCTTTTCTGCTTCAACAACTAATTAATTAGTTAATTCGATTTTTTTGAATTTTTTTCGACAATTTATTATCTAATTTACTCGCCGTTTCCGTCCAAAGGGTTTCGCTCTTTTGAAATTGCTGAATATGATTTTCGAGTAAATTTAATTTGTAACTTGCGAGTTCTATTTCGAATTGGACGACCACTCTAAGCGTTTTAACTTTTGGAATTCTTCAAAGTTTCTATTATCATCAATCCTTTTTTCTTCATTTTTTTGGTTATTGTGTATTTGCAGTTTTTGCAGGATGCCAACCCAACAGAACACGACATCATGTCGTGTTCTGGTGGGTCGATTTTTTCAAGCGCAGTGTGGTTGTTCTATTGGAAACAATATAAGAATTATTAATAATCTTAATCTAATATTAATAAATTAATATTAGATTACTTGGCAACTGCTGCAAATAGAATTTTGATAGAAAGTTTTAAAATGAGCGTCTTTCACGACTTTGCAGCAGTCGCACTTCCTAGTGTGGCGTCCGGATTTCTTTTCAGTCATGCGAAGCCTTGGTCTAAAGTCTAAAAGCCTTGGTCTAGAGTTGAAATTTCTAGATAAAACGCAAGTTTTATATTACGACTATTTTAGTTTTTTTAAAATACCTATTTGCAATAACATCGTCAGGATGGTATGGATCGTCATGATCACGCTTCCGCTCCTTTTCACGATCGGGTTCATTGCGGTTCGGTGCCGGGGTAAGCTCTTCTTTCTTTACTAAAATTCGAATTGGATGGCGCATAAACCGCTCTGTTACAGCAAGAACATCAGCCGGCATCGTAGCTGACAAAAGAACAACCTAAACAAAGAAATATTATCAATAATCTTAAAAATATAACCGTACTAAATTCTTGTTGTTGCATGTTCGAATGAGGTGTCACCCACAATTAATCAAAGTATAACCTCACCCACGAATCATGCCAGTTTCTATACTTCTCCCGCGACAACCGAGTGACTTTAGCGTATAAACCACTAGGCGCTTTTTGATGAGAAGCACATAAAACTTCATGCATTAATACACACCTGAATACTCTTACAATTTAATTTCCTAAACACAGCATAAATCAGATTTTCAAATCCTCTGGAAAGCAGTCCATCAGCTTCGTCCAAAACGAAGATCTTGATAAAATTCGTTCCTACAAATAAATAACACAATTAGCAAATTGAATCCACACATTTGTAAGATCTTGTACGAGATTTAGCAACGAACCAACCGGACATTAAAAAAGAGGTCCTGGTTCGCCGCCAAATACTCTGTTTTTCTCTTTTTTGTCGTTCTATCTACCAACATCGTCCTTGTTAATGTACGGATTAAAAAAAAAACACTAGCTCAATACACTAACTACGAAGTGGTGCTTTAATTGAAAAGGGAATTGTATTTATATAATGATATTAGTAAATTACTTAGTGTCCCTTGGTTAATCATGTCATAAACGCGTTCGGGAGTGCCGACTACGAGATGAACTCCCATCCGTAGCTTCCTTACATCATTAATCCCACCTATTAATGCGTGGCACTGCACATCCATGAAGACACTTAAGGCTATTACAACGTCTTGAATCTAAAATTAAAGAAAAATCGTTAGCACTTTGTTCACATCTCTGAAGATATGCCAAATGTGAATGGCACATTTGCTCAAACTATCAAAGAGAAAAACTTGATTTCGCATCAGTGCGCTATCAGTAGGGAACTGATTATTAGATTTGATGATAATTCTTTTCTTTGATATTAAAAACCAGCGTTTAACCTGTTGCGCTAATTCTCGAGTCGGCGTAAGAATTAGTGCCTGACATTCTCGAAGTTCGGTATCAATTTGCTGCAGAATTGATATAGAGAACGTGGCTGTTTTGTCTGTTCCCGATTGAGCTTCAACCAGCACATCGAAACCTGGAAATGAAATAAAAAATTCGTATTAGTGTCCATAGGCGCGCTAAAAACATTACTTTAGTACCTTTATTACAAGGAATGATAGCCCGTTGTTGAATAGCAGATGGCTTTTCAAAACCGTATGCATAAATTCCCCGTAATAGGGGTTTTTTCAACTTCATTTCATAGAACTCTTCAATTATAACGTCAGGATCCAGACCAACAGGACCATCATCATCACGCTCCCGCTCCTTTTCGATCGGCTCCATTGCGGTCAGGTGCCCAACTGTCACCTCTGAAAATAATTTAGAATATTTGAATCTCACAAGAAAAAGATAACTCTTTAACACATTTAACTTTGACCTTATTACCTAATTGAGTTTATCAAAGGACACTTAGCGGCAACTAAGTTTCCATTATTTTTTTTTTTTTTTTACTTAATTCAACACTATCATTTAACGCAAAAAAAAAAAGGCGCTAAGGGTCAGGTGATCTTAGTAAAGATTTACCTTTACGTATTTTAAGAATCACCTTTAGAATAGCCTTTAAAAATAAATTGAACCTTAGCTAGCTATTGCATAACATGCCTAAACTTAGAATCATTCTTTACATCCCTTTGTAGGGATGTAATGAACAAATAGATACCTAGTTTCAAAAATCTTAGTTAATAACCAGTGTTGAAATCGTTAAGGAATCTTAAAACCTGTCTTTGTTGCGAACCCATGCCTCAACTTTTACTTTCATCTGGTTTCGGATACAGGGCAAAATAAGACAAAACTTTAACCAAGGGTTCTCAACTCGAATTGTAAGGCATTCTACATTAATTTTTGGTTAAAAATCCTTTCTTTTACCGCCTAGACAGGCATATGGAATCGCACATGTTCTTTCAGGTTGTTGGCAATTGACGGCGTTTAGACTTATAACCGACTTCCCGCGTGATTGTAAAATTAAATTTATACTCGACGTTTACCTTTCAACTTCTTTTACCGACCTAATTGTAGGAATTTGTCGTGAAACAGAGACATAAGTTAAAAACTAGCTTACCTCGGAATGTCAGATGAGTAAGACGTGTTCACGTGAGCACGGAGGAAGGTCAAGTGTCACTGTCCCCGTGATACACTCGTCACCGAGTGTATTAATCCGCAATAGTTGCGTAATATATTATTATTGTGTACAAGAATCTATGAATGTCTATATTTATTAATTTTGTATGTTTAATGTAAAATAAAAAATAAAAAAGCAGAGGAAATTTAATTAAAATCTAATGGCCAGTGTACCGTTGCCCTGGTGATCGGGAGTCACATCTTAGAGCATGTGACCTTCGACCTCCAGAGACGAGACTTTAGGATTTTCCCGTATACGGAATGACGTCAACAAGCTACGTCATGTGGCGCGGGAGAAATAAATATCCAGAAAATTTATTTCTCCCATCAATTAATTCATTTAACCCCTTGTATATAATTCGGAGTAATTATATACAAGAGTTTAGGGTTGTATGGATTCTATATTCATATAATCTAGGCTGTATATTTATTCTGATAAATATAGGGCTGTTAGGTTAAATTAGGGAACATGTGCATGTGGGCAATAAGTTTGGTATTGCCCAATTCCTCTCGGCGCCAGGAATATAACGGTAACGTTACATTCCTGATAATTATTAAATATGTTTGCATATTTTCCCACGCCTATTGTAATGGGATTAATTGGGCACAGTTAATCCCTTGCAGTCTCTCACGTTTTGGGCACCCGTGGACAATCAAGGAGGCTTCCCTGAGTGGCCACGGATCACGTGAGACCCCTCTGTTGTACCGTTGTATCCGTACGATATTTTTCCACTTTTTTTTGGTTGCTGTAGTTAAGAAAATTAGAAGTGCAGCTGTTATCCTTATAATTTTTTTAAATTGAGGATAAAACTTTAATTTTGTCTAGAATTTCAGAGGCTAGTGTGCTATCCTTCAAATATCATTTGGAAAACTGCATCAACAAATCAGAACACCTCGTGAATTAGCTCAACAATTATGATTTGCATTAACTTTTTTTTTTGTTTTTTAAGTCAAGTGTGGTGTTAAACGCATTCTTTGGGAGAGACTCGGAACGGGCCATCTGGTGCTTAAATGTGTTAATTCAAAATTTTTTTGGGAATTTAACTCGTTTGGAGT
>JAQGAS010002350.1:0-11022 GCA_034686365.1 Pachymerium ferrugineum
TAAAAATATTGCACAAAATTGTTCTATTTTTTTGTATTTTTGAACTACAATTTAAACACATTTCGAGGTACAATGATTATATATTAAAAGGTTCTTGAAAAGACACTTGAATCATTATCAGATGTGTAAAACTATTGTATTAAAATTGTTAAAGATGGACAATAATTTGAAGTTTCTCGGAATTATTTGTAAGGAAATTTTTCAGGGCAAGATAAATACGCATGTGTTGAATTTAAGAAATCGTGGTACCCAACCCGAGAAATGTAGAGAGTGGCGGGCCGTCACAGGAACAATAGCGTGCGCAAAAGTAGTTCTACCTTTGTTCTTTGATTCGCCCTGGGCATGGAGGCAACCATATTTGATCCCGATCAACTTCAGGGCTTGTTGGGGTTATTTTGTGTGATGTCGTAAAAATAGTTATACCTTTGCAAGATGAATTTACTCTACACTTTTCAGTTAAATCTGTGAGTGTCTTGTTAGTGTAGTTCTCTTGTGAGTAGCAAAATTATATTTTTTGAGTAATTTTCAAATGTGTTAAGTCAAAAACTTTACACTCACTGGGCGAAATTTCAACTTTTCAATTGGAAATTCAGTAACGTTATGGAATAGATGGACTTTCACAACATCTTTACAACCCGCAAAGAAACACTTTTCAATAAAGTTTTAGTTAAATCAAATCTGAAAAATCTGAAACACGATGGAAAAGATTATTCCACCGTGATGACAAATCAGCTTCCAGGTTTTACATTTACATAACACATGACCTCTAACCTCTCTCTTTATTCATCTTCATCACCACCCGTTTCAGTGAAATTCCACGTTTTTCCGGGATCTCTCTCAATTCACAGAAGCTAAACATGTAATTTAAACCACATATCGAGGTAAACTATTACATAATTCAATTTTAAATTCATGACATTATATTACTTTTTTGTTCAGAATGAAAACCGGTTGAAACATTACAACAACTTTGTATTAAAACGAATATCAAAAACATAGATAGACAAGTACCGAATAAAAGGAATTCATAGTTTACGTAAATATAACTTAATCACATATTTATTCTTAATTAATTTGCAAACAGCATTAACACTTCTGGTAGAACTGATCGAATTCACTGACACCAACAAGTCCGTGAATCTACCAATTGGATTCAAAGCCCAAATGATCACGGAAGAATCACACGTCTAAGTCTTTCATTCTGTTAGTGGAGCCGAGTTCGCGAAGATTACGGAGTCTCAAAATTCTCATTTTAATTCCTTCTTTTTCCAACATACTGTAAATGTAATGAAATGAATGACGGCTTTTTACAAGCAATAGGTGACAACTGTCAAAATTATTGATTTTTCATGGATCCATATGAAATTGAATCTTATGTAACAGAAAACAATTTGTGCACAAACGTTCAATTTGGTATTCCATAAAATGGTTTTAAGTGAATTTAACTAAAATTGTATATGAATCCAAAATTTTTATTTAAATGGATTAACTTCTCTTTTTCTAAAACTCATTATTATAACAATATGTTTTCAGTTTCTAGTTTTACATACATCCAACACGTGGTATATAGAACGTTATATATACAATCTATGCACATAGCCCTAAAAGCCCTCGTGTTCCAATCTTTATCTACATGTGAATGTGCTCATCTGCCAATTAATCAGAAATCCAAGTAACTAATTATTACACAATTGGAAATAATATGAAAATTATATTACGTACCGGTACTTTTCAGAATGCCTCCAATAAAACCAGTTGACACATTAAAACAACTTTCTATTCAAGTGGCCATTAAAAACATAGACAAGTACCCACAGAAAGAAATACACAGTCTCCGTAAATATAATTCAATATTTTACTCAAATTAATTAACCTCAAAAATTTATTTTGTAAACAGCGACAACACTTTTGGATGAACTCATCAATTTCCCGAATGATCCCGACCAGGAATTCTTTTCCAATAACGAGTCGGTATATCTCTCTATCGGACAAAAAACCCAAATGATCACAGAGAGCATCACACGATTAAGTCTTTCATTCTCCAACTTGGACCGAATGGATATTGAATACGTATTAAACTCAATTCCGAAACAGTTTAAGGTACAAAGGGATTTAAGACATTTGATTGTATATTCATATTTTTATATTTTTTAACAGAACTTAAAGCGATTCTCTTGTGAAGGACATTTGACACCTCAAGAAATACTCAATTTGGTTTATTCTTTTCCCAAGATAATTGATTTAACATTGAAATGTAATGAAGTGAATGACGATATTTTAGAAGCAATAGGTGACAATTGTCTAAATCTTGAACGTTTAATTTTGCCTTACTATGAGGTATCGGATGGTGGTATCAGCCGTTTGTGCCAGTCAAAATTACGTGATTCTAATATTAAATATTTAGATTTACGTTGTCACCTTTTAAGCGTGGAAGGATTTTTGATGGCTTTGCAAAATTTTAAACAGTTGAGAGTTTTTAATAGTATTCGTATGACCGACGGATTTATAAAATTGTTTCAAGATTTGAACGGGTCACAGGAATTGCCAACTTTTCAGCTGTGCGAACTACCTCTAATTGATATGAAAAATATCCCAACGGGATTTTTGAATTTTCTAACCAAATGTTGCCCAAATGTATCACATATCACTATAGTGATTAGTAAAAATTCATCAAATGATGTTATTGAGCTTAAAAAATGTGACAAAATTCTCCCTTTGAACATTTACTGTATTAAAGAATTTCCCGAGTCATATTTGACTGATATTGGGTCAAACGTGACGGGTCTTCAACTATTTAACGTTAATGTTGATTTAGAGTTAATGGGATACAGTTGCCCTAATTTAAACGAGTTGACGTTGAATAATGTTAATTATGAGCCAATTGTCAATTTAAAGAAAAAAAATGATGTAATACCATTTAAGAAATTGCAAAAGCTAAGTTTAAATTCAATTAAAACTTTCGATCCAATTCCTCTTCCTCAATTAAAATTTTTATTTGAAAATTGTTTGGAGTTGGAAGAATTGAAAATATATAACAATGCAATTACTGATGCTAAGGTTTTTACTCGTAGATTACATGAAGTGAATCCTTTGATACTTTTGACTCGTTTTAACGTAGGTTGTCCCGTGAGTAAAGATATTGTATTAGAAATGTTGAAAATGGAGAATAATTTGCAGTTTGTTAACTTTGGTTTTTCACTGAATAATTCATTGAATGATTCATTCAGTGAGAATGATAAACGCGAAATTTTATCTTATGTAAAAGAGAACAATTTGCGGTTGTCGTTGAAATGGGTTGAAGTAAATTCTGATTTAATTTTTGGAAAATACTCTTTATACCGTAAGTTTTAGCATGGTCATAATTGTTTATTACAGACTATTTCATGATTCAATAAAAAATGTAACATTTTAATTTCCATTTTTGTATGGTATACGTAATTTATGTAATGTCATGTAATGTAAAAAGCCGGGCGCCAAAATTGGGAGAGAGGTAGACGCCAAAATCGTGGTTTTTGAAAAAGTATTCTTTGCATAACTTTTTTTTTCTAAAAACAAAATTTAAAATATTGACTTGAAACTAAAAATTTATTATGTCATATTGTTTTAAGAAAGTAGGGAGGAGGGAGGGGGTTGGTTTAGCACGTGGCGCCGAAAACTTTAAATCCGCCCTGCTTGCCGTTCATCGGAGGGAGACAAACTCGCGAGGAGAAGTATCCGTCTCAGTTTCACGGCGTGCCGAGCGTCCGGACGCATGGCCCTACCTTACCTGCCGAACAAAACGACAATGTTTATTTACTCACTGTTGGTGAACCTTCTCGCATGATTTTTAATAAATAATAGATAGATTTCTATTTTTAAATTTAAAAACAAAATTTGAATTCTTAAATTTGCATTCAAGTTTATATTTCACTACACTTTCAGTATTGTTGCCAACTAGTGATAGTGAGGTTTCAAGTGAAAGAATTCAATTAATCATTGTGAAAAATCAAACAATTTGGATATGTGTTATGAATGAACTACAAACATATCAAAGTATAATCGAGTAAAGCCAACAGTTTGATTACTCACAGTTTTTTTTTCAACAAATATGAATCCAATTAAATTGATTAACTTCTCTTTTACTAAAACTCATTATTATAACAATATGTTTTCAGTTTCTTGTTTTACATACATCCGACACGTGATATATATAACCATAGATATCTATACAATCTATGCATATAACCCTAAAAGCCCTCGTGTTCCAATCTTTATCTACATGAATGTACTCATCTGCAAATTAATCAGAAATCCAAGTAACTAATTATTACACAATTGGAAATAATATGAAAATTACATTAGGTACTTTTCAGAATGCCTCCAGTAAAACCAGTTGACACATTAAAACTACTTTGTATTCAAGTGACCATGAAAAACATAGACAAGTACTCACTGAAAGAACTACACAGTCTCCGTAAATATAACTCAATATTTTACTCAAAATAATTAACCTGAAAAATTTATTTTGTAAACAGCGACAACACTTTTGGATGAACTCATCAATTTCCCGAATGATCCCGACCAGGAATTCTTTTCCAATAACGAGTCGGTATATCTCTCTATCGGACAAAAAACCCAAATGATCACAGAGAGCATCACACGATTAAGTCTTTCATTCTCCAACTTGGACCGAATGGATATTGAATACGTATTAAACTCAATTCCGAAACAGTTTAAGGTACAAAGTGATTTTAGACATTTGATTGTATATTCATATTTTTATATTTTTTAACAGAACTTAAAGCGATTCTCTTGTGAAGGAGATTTGACGCCTCAAGAAATGCTCAATTTGGTTTACTCTTTTCCCAAGATAATTGATTTAACATTGAAATGTAAAGAAGTGAATGACGATATTTTAGAAACAATAGGTGACAATTGTCCAAATCTTGAACGTTTAATTTTGCCTTACTATAGCGTAATAGATGGTGGTATCAGCCGTTTGTGCCAGTCTAAATCACGTGGCTCTAATATTAAATATTTAGAGTTAGGTTGTAACCCTTCAAGTGTGAAAGGAGTTTTGATGGCTTTGGAAAATTTTAAACAGTTGAGGGTTTTTAATAGTATTCGTACGACCGACGCATTTATAAAATTGTTTCAAGATTTGAACGGGTCACAGGAATTGCCAACATTTCAGCTGTGTGAACTACCTCTAATTAATATGGAGAATATCCCAACGGGATTTTTAAATTTTCTAACCAAATGTTGCCCAAATGTATCACATATCACTATAGTGATTAGCTCTAATTTATCAAATGATGTTATTGAGCTTAAAAAATGTGACAAAATTCTCTCTTTGAACATTTACTGTATTAAAGAATTTTCCATGTTATATTTGACTGATGTTGGGTCAAACGTAACGAGTCTTCATCTATTTGGGGTTAATGTTGATTTAGAGTTGATGGGATACATTTGCCCTAATTTAAACGAGTTGACGTTGAATCATGTTACCTATCAGCCAATTGTCAATTTAAAGAAAAAAAATGATGTAATACCATTTAAGAAATTGCAAAAGCTATATTTAGGTGGAAGTGATACTTTATTTCCAATTCCTCTTCCACAATTAAAATTTTTATTTGAAAATTGTTTGGAGTTGGAAGAATTGAAAATATATAACAATGTAATTACTGATGCTAAGGTTTTTATTCGTAGATTACACGAAGTGAATCCTTTGATACATTTGACTCGTTTTAACGTAGGTTGTCCCGTGAGTAAAGATATTGTATTAGAAATGTTGAAAATGGAGAATAATTTGCAGTTTGTTAACTCATTTAGTTATCCACTGAATGATTCACTGAATGTTTTACTGAATGATAAACGCGAAATTTTGTCTTATGTAAAAAAGAACAATTTGCGGTTGTTGTTGAAAATGGGTTTAAATAAATTCTGATTTAATGCTTGGAAAATATACCGTAAGTTTCTGTTTGGTCATGATTGTTTATTATAGACTATTTCATGATTCAATAAAAAATGTAACATTTTCATTTCCATTTTTGTATGGTATAAATTTATGTAATGTAATGTAAAAATCCGGGCGCCAAAATTTGAAAAAGTATTCTTTGCATAACTTTTTTTTCTAAAAGCAAAATTTAAAATATTGACTTGAAACTAGAAATTTATTTTGTCACATTATTCTAAGAAAGTGGGGAGGAGGGAGGGGGTTGGTTTAGCACGTGGCGCCAAAAACTTTAAATCCGCCCTGCTTGCCGTTCATCGGAGGGAGACAAACAAGTATCCCTCTCAGCTTCACGGCGGTGCCGAGCGTCCGGACGCATGGCCCTACCTTACCCGCCGAGCAAAACAACAATGTTTATTTACTCACTGTTGGTGAACCTTCTCGCATCCCCATGAAGGAACTGGGTGCTACAAATACTACTCAAAGGGAAGAGCAAACAATCTCGATTGACCATATGAGCTTCGCGCAATGTCCAATACGTGTGGGACACGACAAGCGCACATCTACGTTCAGATTCAGACGACCATATTTTAAGACAACAACAATTTTATTATTTAATGTAACACATTTCAATGCAATATTGTACCGGCTGCTCATGATTCACTCCTAACCCTTCACAGAATGATTTTTATAAATAGAAATAATTTGCAGTTTGCTCAAATTTTATCACCTGTACCTGTTGATAGACGCGAAATTTTATCTTCTGTAAAAGAAATCAATTTGTGCACAAATTTTAAATGGTTTTGGTGATAATTACCGGCTTACGTGACATAACTCGGCTGTACTTCGGCTAAGATCTTAACGTGTAATTTAATTAAAACTTTTTTGATAAATTACCAATATTAGTTGTTCATTATTTATCTGCATTTTAGAGTATAATTATGATTATAATTATTCATTTTCAATCCATTGAGAAAATAATGTCACGAAAACAAAATAAACGTCACGAGGAGCAAAGGAGAGAAATTTGTTAATCAGGAGTTGCCTGAGAAGCAAAAATTTATTTTTTGAAAAATTTTTAAAGGTGTTTGCAGTTATAAATTTTTCCACGGATGGTATAACACGATATGATAACGTGCAAGTTCAGCATGAATAAGGGATTTTAAAAGTTGTTTGAATGCGTAAACCATCTGACTGAGTTGGTATTACAATGAAAAATGTTATGTAATAATTTTACACAGGATCGTTTTTACGTTATTCGAATAAAAACAAAATTTTTGCGCAATCTTTCCGTTCAATTTTCTTGAGCTACACTTTGTTAATGTTGATTTAGAGTTAATGGGATACATTTGCCCTAATTTAAACGAGTTGACGTTGAATCATGTTACCTATCAGCCAATTGTCAATTTAAAGAAAAAAAATTATGTAATACCATTTAGAAAATTGCAAAAGCTAAGTTTAAGTGGAATTAAAACTATTCGTCCAATTCCTCTTCCTCAATTAAAATTTTTATTTAAAAATTGTTTGGAGTTGAAAGAATTGAGAATATATTACCATGCAATTACTGATGCTAAGGTTTTTATTAGTATTATACATGAAGTGAATCCTTTGATACATTTGACTCGTTTTAACGTAGGTTGTCCTGTGAGTAAAGATATTGTATTAGAAATGTTGAAAATGGAGAATAATTTGCAGTTTGTTAAATTTAGTTATCCACTGAATGATTCACTGAATGATAAACGCGAAATTTTGTCTCATGTAAAACAGAACAATTTGCGGTTGTATGTTGAAAATGGGTTGAAATAAATTCTGATTTAATGCTTGGAAAATATACCGTAAGTTTCTGCTTGGTCATGATTGTTTACTATAGACTATTTCATGATTCAATAAAAAATGTAATATTTTCATTTCCATTTTTGTATGGTATAAATTTATGTAATGTAATGTAAAAATCCGGGCGCCAAAATCGTGGTTTTTGAAAAAGTATTCTTTGCATAACTTTTTTTTCTAAAAGCAAAATTTAAAATATTGACTTGAAACTAGAAATTTATTATGTCATATTATTTTTAAAAAATGGGGAGGAGGGAAGTGGTTGGTTTAGCACGTGGCGCCGAAAACTTTAAATCCGCCCTGCTTGCCGTTCATCGGAGAAAGACAAACTCGCGAGGAGAAGTATCCCTCTCAGCTTCACGGCGTGCCGAGCGTCCGGACGCATGGCCCTACCTTACCCGCGGAGCAAAACAGCAATGTTTGTTTACTCACTGTTTTTACGTCATTCGAATAACGTTTTTACGTTATTCGAATTTTGCCATCTGGTGGGAACTATTGGCATTACGAGGGTAGTCACGTGTTCGGATCAACAATTTCAAATCCGAATAACAAACGAAAAGTTAGTCTCATAATTTTAATACGATAACTGGCGCTCAATGCGCGACTGGTATCCATCACCTAAATTTGTTTTAGAATTATCTTTAGCTTAACTTTCCGACAAGTTACTGACATTAGCAACTATCGATCAAAAGTAACCTCTGTGATTAAATGGGTTAACTACTCTTCACCCTTAACCCCCTTCACAGACCCATTTTATTTTTAGCTTCAATTCTCGACAAGCGACTGTAACTATCGATCAAAAGTAATACCAACGAAAATATAATTACTGAGCATGAGTTTGATTTTTTTTCGAATCAAAACTTGTTTACAAATTTTTCATAAACCTCTAGAGTTAAAAGTCTTAACCACTCTTCATCCGATTACTAAAGGGAAGATTCTCCCAATACGATGAAATAGATTATTCTACCGTGCTAGGGAATCACCTTCCAAGTTTTAGATGTACCTATAAAACGTAACTTCTAAATCCTTCATTTATCACCACCACGATATTGCCGTCTCTCTCACAGAAACTACATGGTATAGTAAGTATTTACTAAAAAGTTCAAATTCAAAAAAGCATACGAGTAAATATTATTTAAAAATTGTGGAACATTGCGTTGCAAGAAAAAGGTATTCTTACAATCTTAAACTAGTTCATCAATAAATTATTATTTTTTTCCGATATAAAAGATGTAATAAATATTTTGTTAATCATGGCGATACAACTGTATTTGAAAACAGTTTGAATCGCATCATTTTCACTTATTAAAATTGCTATTACTATCTAGCTAGGTTTTATCAATAATTTAAAAAATTAATTTTTCATCCTACCTACCCAAAGTCCGATTTCCTATCCTTTCCTGGAACATCACTCGGTCACAAAAAAATCCTCCGGGTCTTTCTTATTACATTAGCGCTGTCCCTTCGTATCTCACACCTGCTCCTCACAAGCCGCCAGTGTCACTGATTATAATTACGTTGCTCTGACGTAAGTTTTGCAGTCTCCTCTCATATTTTTATTCCCGCCGTGTGTTAATTATTTCATTTTCGACTTGAGATTGAGATTGATCACAGTTTTGACATCCTGAAATTCCTAATCAATCGCAAATTCACAAAATAGTCAGTACGCTATTACGTCTCTACTCAAATCTCCGTTTATTTTATCCATTTCCAACCCGCCAGGCTGCACACGTAATGCGGGAAGAGTCGGTTGGATCCGCAAACATCGGAAATAATTTCAACACACCAATTTTTAACTAAATAAATGAAAAACCAAATAAACACACTCGAATCAAACCGGAACAAGTGGCTTCTCACCAGACGTGGGTGGCCGATACATTTCCTGTTCTGGTAAACCAGACTAATGCAATTGATCAACAAAAATATCATGGCGTTGAGCTGAAGTGATAAGTCGCATTTTTTATTTTAATTCTTGACCAAGCTGAATGAGGGAAGACTTGTTTATTAAATAAATCCTTTAACATAACCTGCCAACTTTAGTCACAGCCACACGAATGAATAAATCGGCACTAGGAAAAAAATACGCGTTGTTTTAACGATGGTATTTGGTTGTCAATTACTAATGGAAAACTACTTGTAACATTTGTAATTGAATCGCTCCACAGTGAAATTGTATAATTTTCAACTGTACCTGAATTGGTGTGGGCAGTTGGCCATAAACAAGAAAAGATTGCGCATATAGTGAAATTTTGGACTCTTAGCTCACTCACAAATAAACACAAACAACTCGTATAGTCACAAATTGTACATACACAATAAACAACTCACTAAATACCAACGCCTAACAGCCTAACCTGCATCAGCATCTGTATTCAAGAAAAACAATATCACCCAACACAAAACATACCGTATTCACAACAACCAAAAATAAATGCCCAGGTACAGCATTTTAAAATCACTAACTTTTCATACATTCCATGAATTTTTAATCTTGTTTTGGACAATAAAATTCTCCATTCAATTTGTGAACAAACAAATTTTAGGTGCTTTCCCAGAAAAATATTGCCTTCAGGTGGAAAAGGCAAGAAGGGGTTGAAAAGTGGGTCTCAGTAGAGTGAGGTTAGTTAATCCGATTAGTAAGTACAGATAGTGTGTATTCATATTTCTTTTTTAAAATATCATATTTACAACAAAAATATTAGACTTATATCAATCAAAGTGATATAAGTAGATACCCGTTGAAATGTTGTAATGACCAATATTTGTTTCATTGACCAGTTGACGTAATATTTTGTATATAAGGTTTGTTACGTGCTGATATCTATCAGCACATGAGTAAAGCTCAGATCTCATGCTTTCACTCTTTGACAAGTGACGGCGCCCCCTGTCAAATGATTTTTACCATAAATATTTTAATAACAAATTATTAAATTTAG
This sequence comes from Pachymerium ferrugineum, assembly GCA_034686365.1. Taxonomy (NCBI): domain Eukaryota; kingdom Metazoa; phylum Arthropoda; class Chilopoda; order Geophilomorpha; family Geophilidae; genus Pachymerium; species Pachymerium ferrugineum. The sequence goes on from JAQGAS010002350.1 coordinate 10,699, forward strand.
AACTCGAATAGTTATCAACACCATGAAAAAACCAGCAACTCAGATTCATATACATATGTACAGACAGCAATCAAAATCACAGCACAAGGGTAATTGTGTAATGTGTTGTACATTATTCTTACACAAGAAGAATGGGACATTAATAAATATGTGAATATTATTAGAGATAAAATTGATGATTTTAAATAAATAATAGATATATTTCTATTTTTAAATTTAAAATAAAAATTTGAATTCTTAAATTTGCCCCCCCCCCCCTCCCCCACACTCTTAGAAAAATAGGTAGGAAAAGGTCGAAAAATAGCAAAAGGTGTAAAAAAAGGT
>JAQGAS010002351.1:0-11013 GCA_034686365.1 Pachymerium ferrugineum
AATATTTTGCAAAAATTTTGTAAAATTTTTGTGAAATTTTTTCAAATTGTTAAATATTTTGCAAAAATTTTGTAAAAAAAAAAGCGGCCAATTACTTGCAAAATTTTTTTGCAAGTAAACTTGGGAAGTCGTTTAGTTATTTTTTTAAAGTAATAACTGAATCATTTGACAATTTTTTGGTTATACGAATGAATATGAAAGTAACCGCTGTTAATCAGTGATTTTAAATTATTGGGGCTATAGATTTAACAATAAATAGCAAATTAGAGCTCAAAATACTGAAAATATTTGTCTAGCTCAAAGTTCCCATGAGATTGACTAGATGCAATTAGTGAAATTATTATCACATTTGGTTTCTAAAGAGGTGCGATACTCAAAAACTCACACCAGGGGCGGACTTGGCGTTTTGGGTTTCTAGAGGGAAAACATGTTTATTTCTGCTCTCCACTCTTTTCTACAAATACCTCACTTTTTCTACTTCTACTCTACGTTTTGAGTTTTTTATACCGTACCTTTTCTTCTACGTTTTATCATTCTAAAATTTTGGACCTCTGTTTTGGAAACCCCAGAGCGACGGCACTCCTAGCACTCCTCTAATCTTCCCTGGGGTACAATTATGTTATTACCTCCTGTGTTCAATGGGTCCCCTACAGCCAGTGGCAGCATTTCGTACTAAAAGCCCAATTGAATTTTCTTAACTCCGTTTTTGCATTAGAGATCAGAAAAAAGTGATTAATTCTTAAATTTTTTTTCAGGAACTTATGAGTCTGAAATTAAAAAATGTGTCAACTGCCTCGCTACCCAAACTTCTTTATGGAGAAGAGATCGTTTAGGACAAGACGTGTGCAATTCGTGCGGTTTGTACGCGAGAAATAATAACGGCATGAGTCGACCTATTACAAGACCACAACGCCGCCCTGTAAGAAACTTTAAACTTAAGTTTTATATTTTTTTTAAAAAACTAATAATTGTCTTTCTTTTGAAGAGAGTTTCCAGACGGAGCATGCAAACCTGCTCTAACTGCGGGACACAGAAAACTACTCTGTGGCGGAGGAATGCAGAAGGGGACGCAGTTTGTAATGCATGTGGACTTTACCGCAAATTTCACGGAGTAAGAATGCAACTTCAGCGATTTTATTAAATTCAAATATTAAAAATCATTTTTCTCAAACAGTTTCCCCGTCCAGTGACAATGAGAAAAGATACAATCCAAACGCGAAAGCGGAAACCGAAAAATACAAGTTCACCAACTGAAACTCAAAGAAGCGATTTTCAAAATAAAATGGAAAACCAATCAACGTATCAGCGTCAACAAGGTTAAATTTTAATTTACCTTTGTGTTTTTCTCAACTAATACTTTTTTTGTATTTTTATAGTGAGTGATCAAAATGTTGAGCAATACACACTGCCCTCTTGTATGATGTCCTACAATGCAGATGAATTTTTCCGATCATCGTACGTACAGCAGGCGCCACCACCACCGTATCGAGAACCGCCTCCTTACCATTTTCACGGAATGCCAGTTTCAGAAATTCCGAATCCTCTTCCTGAAAACGAAATTGGAAGTCTATCACTCAGATCTCTCATCATGGCAACATAATAATTTTATAATTTTAATTTTTTTTGTATAAAATATTAGTTTTAGATTTTACCATTGTAAATTTTTTTTTAATTATTGCGAAAATTTCACATTAGTATATGTGATTGGCGATAACAGACGATAATTCTGTTTTTATGGACTCTAAAAAGTCCATCTTTGGTTGCGTTTGCAACAACACATTTTAACCTTATATCAACTTATATATAATTTTGGTTGAATTAAATTTAAAATGTGTTGTCGTAACACAACAATTTTTACTATACTTTTTAGAACTAAAACTTAATTTTTACTGTATTATATATTTTTAGAACTAAAACTTAATTTTTACTGTATTATATATTTTTTAAATAAAGATGTAGAAACCAAATTTGTGATCAAAAAATTAAAAATTGCAAAATGTGAAAAATGTGATGACAGTACAGTATCTATGTACGCACATGCGCCACAAATGATGCGCAGAGCATATGACCATTAAGATAACAATACACATCAACTTTTCTGAATTTGAAAGATGAGTTTTTTCATAAGCTGCATTCTCATTTTAAGCCTAACTCTTAAAAGTATACAAAAATAATGCAATATGCAAGCCTCTACTGAGTAATATTCTCATCTCATAGGTACTCATACAGCTAAACCCACAACGGAATGCGAGCCGAAAAAACTTTCAATCGTTTTTAAGACGTGTAATAGAAATGAAACTTTGCAGTATTGGAAAGAAAGAGACAAGTTAGATTAGAAAGGTACACTCATTTGAAATAGAAGTTAATTTTTCTTCTTTTTTTTTTAAAGAGTTGGTGACGAAGGGACAAATCTAGTAGCAGCAAGATGCCGGTATATAATTCACGTACATCAAAATTTATTGCTCAGTTTTTAAAAATAAATTATTAATTAGGTACGACAAAGGTGTAGTTGAATGTGGGCACCTTTTGGCAAGAACTACTCGTGGTTGTTTTGAAATAGCCGATGAACTATACAATTCTTTTTACAAACCTTTTGAAGCCAAATATAATTTTTTATGTCAAAATGATATGGAAATAATGACAGGTAAATTACTATTACAATTACATTAGATTCTTTCCCAGCTGAAGTCAAATGACTGCAGTTTTAAAAATAATTCCCCAAAATGTTAGTCATATCTGTGATAAGGTTTGCTTCAATAAAGCTACTTTCTAATGTGTTATTTTCTATATTCCTATTGTTTTCTTAATGGTGAGTTAACCAGACATGCAGTTTAAAAGTTTTTGATTTTTTTTTTTTTTTTGATTTCAGTAGACACTAGAGGAGTTCAACTTATTTTTTCAATTGAATGCTAATTCAATGATGATCATACGTATTTTAATTAATTAAAAATTTGCGAATAACTTAATTTTTTCGCAGAACTCTATAACAACAAATCGAAAAAAGATTGTTTATTTACTCTTGAGAAATGTGATGATTATTCAGCGAAACCAACAGAAGAGAGGACATTAAGGGATATGGATGCAATTAGTCTCTTTATTGAGAGTACGGTTTGTGAGTACGTATCAAATCAAATAAATTTGAAAATGAAGCTTCATTTGTGATTTTTTTTTTAAGTGATGCCGGTAGTAGATTGAGATGCCGCTTAAATGAATTAATAAATAGCGAAAGCTGTTTCGATTTACGCACTCTATATATATTTGAAGAGTTAAGAATTGCTATAGTGAATAGCACTCCTCAATGCACTACATTTTACAAGGACAAATATGTACTCGGACCGAATCGTGCTGATAGCTTATTTCAAATTATCTTAAATAAAAACACTATCTCGCCCGGAAAGCCAAAAACAGAAGACGATACTGAAGCCGATAAAGCACCTGGGACCCAATTGAACATTTTCACTTTAATTTTGATTTTACTGTCGCGTTTAATTGTGAATCAGCTTGTATAAGTTACCTCAACCCGAATTAAAAGTTTACTTTTTAAATACTAGCAAAAATTATGAAAAGTTTGAATATATAGATCGCCGTAATTCATCGCTAGGTGTCAGGACATTTTCTGACGTCACTCATGAAAACATGAAAGCGTTGGCCTAAAAATGAATAACTAAAAGTCAACCTTTTAAAATTTGTTTGTATATAACTGTTGCTCATGTACACCCCTAAGAAGGAAAAGGAGTTAACAGATAACAAAATGATGGTTACATTCAATGACTTCAACGTTGGTTCAATTGAAAAATTGGAGGGCCCAAGTAATTTTATTTCATGGTTTTCAAGCATGAAAATTTACCTGCAAACAAAGGGTCTATGGAAAGCTCTTAGACATGACGATGAAGACGAATATAAAAAATGGAAAGCTTTGAAAATTATAGTTCACAGTCTCCAGCCGGAGATGCAGCACCTTATAGAAGGTATAAATGACCCCCAAGATGCATGGGAGAAACTTCTTCATACAATACCAACGCCAAAAACTCTTTTTAAATTACGCCAGAAGTTTTTTAATGAGCATGTCCACGAACGTGAACCAATACCTGATTACATTACACGTATATTGGCTCACGCCAAATTTCTTAGACAGAATGGATTGAATTTAAACGATGAAGACATCGTTTGGACTCTTCTTTCTGGCCTACCGAGTAGTTACAGCAATTTGACGAAAACTTGTGATGTTTTACGTGAGGTGAAGTTAACGCCCCGTATGGTCAAACGAATGATCCTTAATGAATACGAAAGAAGAACACCCAAATGCTATAATGTTGGTGACTGGGTTTCACGTACTGTAGAACCAAAGATTTACGAGTAAGCATTGAAACAGCAAATTTATTTTTAAAAATTTTAATTTTTTAAATTTTTAAAGTGAATTTGACGATAGGATGAAATGTCTTCCTTTCAATTCGGACGAGTGCTATGGACTTTACCCACCGTATAAACAACAGAATTTGGTTTACACAATACACAATGAACACAATTATCAACTTACCCTTCCGCCACCAAATCGGGCTGAAGAAAATTATTCAGATGAAGAGATGATGAGTGAGAGTGATGGCAGTAAGGTGCAAGTAGAAAATGATTCAGAAATTTACGAAAGATCGTTTTTACACCTTTTCATAGTGTTAATGCTTTTACTGTCACAATTAGTTTTGAAATGATTTTTTTTTAGTATTTTCAAGCCGAATTAAAAATACTGTTCTCTAAAATTGTTTTCTTCTTTCAAATCGAAGAATAATAAATTGAAAACAAAGATATTAATTAAAAATTTTCTGGTGTTCATAAATCTCTCAGTAGAGGTCGCGCGGAATTATGACATCACGCATTAAACCCAACATAACATGAAACAAAAGTGTTGGCCTAAAAATGAATAAATAGTAAGGCAACCTTTTAAAATTTGTTTGTATACAACTGTTGTTCTTCTACGTAACTTCTACGTGACTTAGGAAGTAAAGAGTTGATCGATAATCTCTCAAAATGGATCTCTTCAAGGCCCCTGACTTTGAAATAGTAGAAAAATTGGAGGGCGCGAGTAATTACATGATGTGGTTTGCAAGCATGAAAATCCTCCTTCAAAAAATGGGTCTATGGAGAGCTGTTTTGGATGATTCCGTTGACCAAGGCAAAAAGGAAAAAACTATGCGTATTATAACCGTTAGTCTACAACCGGAAATACAAAAACTCATACGTGATATCAGTGAACCTAAAGTTGCGTGGGAGAAACTTCAAGCTGCAGTACCTACTCCAAGAGTTCTTTTTCAATTGAGAAAGAGTTTTTATAGTGAACGTATCCGCGAGGAAGAATCAGTTCCTGATTTCATTACTCGTATATTTACTCAGGCCAAATTTCTTGAACAGAATGGAATGAAACTAAACGATGAAGATATCGTTTGGACCCTCATCTCTGGCCTGCCGAAGCGTTATAACTCTGTGGTTAAAGCCTGCGATGGCATGAATGAAGCGAAACTCACACCCCACAAAGTAAAACAAATGATCCTTCATGAATATGAAAAAAAAAATTCCAAAAAGTTGAAAAAACCTGCTCAAAAACCCAAGCAACTTGAAAAACCCTCAACGATAGACTTAAAGAATCCTTATTCGCCATTTTGCTTTAAAATACCTAAATGGACCAACATAGGTGACTGGGTTTTACATACTGCTGCTACACACCATATGGCTGCTAAAAAAGAGTTCTTCATATCCTACAAAGAGTATAATAGTATATTGACATGTGCAAGTGAAGGTGAAGTATTGCCTGTTATTGGAAAGGGTAGCGTCGAGTTGCGTATGGAAGTGACTTCAAGACAAGAGAAAACATTATTGACTGAGGTGCTTCATGTACCTTCATTGCCGTGTAATATACTATCAGTGGATCGGGCCGAAGATAAAGGTTGTAAAATTAGTTATGAAGATGGATTGTGTCTTATGAGGGACCCTGATAATGTTGTGTTTATTATTGCTATTCCAATATTAAATGGTTTTTTCAAAATTTTAGGTGATTGTTGTATTAAATGTGAATAAAAAAAAAAATTTCTTGTTTTTTATCACTGCCAAACTAATTATACAATTCATAAAACAGGCATAATTTATATTTGAAATCATGGGTGACGTCACAACCGAGTCATAGAATTCCAGTATTAGTCTTGAGACTATTATTAATTTACATTTACTTTAACAATGAAAAGAAAATGGTTACCTTAAAAATTTTTACATAATTGGCAACCTTTTTAAATTTTTTAACGATTACAGTGCATTTTCTTTGTAGTAATCACAACTGCAACTTGCAACCCTTTCAAGTACTGCCACAACTATGCTCAGTGATCATTTATTCCCACACGAAAAAATGGCTAAATCGAAAGGGCGTCTTCCGTCGCCATTGCCGCCAACGCTCGGATTTGGAAATTATAAAGATTGGTGCAAAAGTATGAGGACTCGTTTGAAGAAAGAAGGTCTGTGGAAAACAATTTTAAATCAAGACACCGATAAAGTTAAAAGAAAAAAGGCCATGACAATTATAACGTCAAGTTTGTCGCCAGAAATAAAAAAACTAATTTCACGTTTTGAATCGAAAGATTCAATTTTGGATGTGTGGGATGCTACTACTTCGTCCAAATGTCAACCGAGTGAAATACCGTTAAAAGTAAAACAAAGCAAATTAATGAATGATCCACTGGACCCGCCATTTCAAAGTCTAGAGGAAAACACAGTTGAAAAATTGTACAAAAAAACATTCCACCGTCCTTTGTCCGATATTGCAGATGAGTCACCTTATGAATTATACGAAATGCGCAGAAATTTTTTGAAAGAAACCAAACGAGAAAACGAGACAATTCTGGCCTATGCAGATCGTGTTACTCAACAAGGCATTAATCTTATGTTTAATGGAGTAGAGCTGAGTGAAGAAGATATTGCTTGGACACTTGTTCTGGGACTCCCTGCTAGTTACGATACCGTTAAAAAAATGTGTAAACGTCTGCCTAATTTACAGTTGCCGTTAACTAAACAACTAATTTTGAATATGGAAAAAATTCTAGAACAAAAACAAAAACGTATTGTTACAGTAACTGGTGATTCTGAAAGGACCAATACTTATGACATTTCTTATGACAGCGAAAAGTCAGTAGTCCAAAAGAATGCGTTAGTAGTGCAACCGAAATGCGTTGATGAAACAACTTACTCGAAAGAAGATAGCTCATTTAGTGATATTTTAGTTTCTTTTGAAAAAACAAGCCATGAAGATGATTGCAGTAGTGTTTCCAGTGCTGTGTCTTACGCAACAGCACCAGGCGATAGATTTTGTCCTATCACTTCTACACATACAGCGACAACTGAAGAAATTATGTATCATACAATTTGTTTTGACCTGCCCAAATGGCACAATCCAAATGACTGGATTTTGCATGCAGAAGCCACTTATCATATGGCAGTGAAGAAAAAATTTTTTAAAAGTTATAAACCAATGAAATCTAAATGTTATTTAACTTGCACTTCAAAAGGTGTGCATGAGGCTGTAAACGGAATAGGGTTTGTAGAACTGCACACTAAAACGGACTTAACGATGGAGAAAGTAGTGCTTACCAATGTGTTGCATGTGCCATCGCTGCAATGTAATATTATATCATTGAGAAGAGCCCAACAAAATGGGTGTAAAGTTTGGTTTGAACATGGAAAATGTTTTGTGAGGGATCAGCGAGATATTGTTTTCATTGTAGCAAAACCAATTGCAAATGGATATTATAAATTAACAGGAACCATTGTTTGATTTATTTCGTTATGGTGTAATGAAAACTGTAATAAACGTTTTATACAAAAAAGAAGCATTTTAATTTCAATTTTTGCCACTATTGGCGATTATTTATTACTTCAAGTGGCATAAATTGGAACTAAACAAAACTTGTGCACGTAATATTAAGTCAAAGACACAACTAATTAACAGAATTAAAACAAGTGGGTTAAAAAGAATAAAATTGGAAGGTTTTTCCTTTCTTTTAAGCCTTTCCTTGATCTAATTCTTCGTCGTTTTCATGTCTGTCTCCATTCTCCCATTCCTCCATCATTGACAAGCGGTGTTTCATCCTCTGGGTCAATGGAGGGATGTAATTACGAGGAATCAAGAAAGTGGACAGATTGAAAAGGTCCAAGAATACTTTGTAACGATCACTCAAAGTTGATCGCAAGTATTGGTAACCAGAAGAGCCACCAGTGCCTAATTGTTGGGAACCAATCATGCGTTGCACTAGCACGACATGACTAAATCTCCATTTGGTAATAAGCGAATCGATGTCCATAAGCAAAGTAAGTAGTTGGTACGGTTGGCTAAATCGAGGTTCATCTCGATAAAAAGAGATCATCATGGCTCCTTGAAGTGCCTTATGAGTAAACCGGCGTTCACCACGAGACACAAGAGCGTCATGCACTTCCACATCAAAAATGGAATCAAACAATTCCTTTCGTCTCTTATATTCCTCCAGATATTGAGTTTGCTTCTCAGGATCAGTCTCAGCATCCGCGCGCTTCTTCTGCTCGTCTAGCATCATCGTCACAACCTTGTTGAATTCACCCCAGAAGTTGAACCCCTTAGCTTCCAAACCAGGAGTACGCTCCAACCAACGTTGGACGACATCGGACAGCGACGGTTGCTCTTCTGACTCTTTAATCGCCTGCACGGCTTTCTGGTCATTTCCAAACACGCGCAAATAATTGCTTCGATTGTAATTGACGCGATTTTCAGATTTCACTCCAAGTTTGTTCTCAATTAAACGGAATTGCGCGCTTTGGAAACCAGAGGCAGCTGATAAATAGTGTCTAAATTCCATAAAATCTAGCGGAGTTATCGTCTCTAAAATCATTACTTGATCTGCCAACAATTTTAAGATAAGAACAATTCGATTCATTCTGTTCAGTATCATCAGCATCTTGCTTTCGTCGAGCTCATGTACACTGAACAAATCACGAACAGAGTCCAGCTCAAAAATGATTTGCTTAAACCACAATTCATAAGCTTGATGGGTAATTACAAAGAGATGTTCATCGTGGACCAAATGTCCGTGCGTTTCACTCGAAAGCACTTGGGCACTCAATAAACGATCCAACTGGAGATAATCACTATACAGTGCACCACTATCGGTTGGCTTGGCATCTCCTCTGGAGAGGTCATTCGCCCCATTGGAAAACGGACAAGCCATGTTGCTACTGCTAGGCTAAAGAAGGAAAAGGAAAATTAAAAACATGATTGTAAGTTTCTTGAGTAATGCAAATCTTAGAATTTAAATCTTAACAAATCAATCGTACTTACGATTTAGTTTAAAATTTTCTTGGAAAATAACAAGATTTGTTGGTAGTGATCGGATCTTAGACGGTGCGATGTGTACCTGGGTCAAGATTGTTTTCAACTGACTGAGTTTGGGCACATGATTCTTAAACACAGAGGCGATGACTGATGGGGACCCATTAGTCACATCTTAGGTGGAGATAGGGGTATAAGTGATTGGGTGTGAACAGGGTTTGGAATTTCTTCTCCCTGAGTTCAACCACTTATACGTTAAAAAAAAAACTTTGCACAACCTATTAATAAGTGACGCCTCGTGCGACTCACAATGATTACAAAAAAACAATAAACACAAATTTGACACTTCCCTTTTTTTTTTTTAAAAAAAAAAACCATCTCTCCTCTCGGAAGATAGAGGAGCGTGAAGAGAAGGTACAGCAGTTTATGAATGAAATGAGAGAAATGACAGAAGTAAAGACAACTGGCAGAAAAGTAGAAAAGGTATTGGAGAAACCAATACAGTAGGTAAGAAGTTTGACACGACAGAGACGGCAAGAACAAATTGAAAAAGAACGAATGGGCTCGGATTCAAGGTCAGAATATGCCACCATTGCTGATCTACTTAAATTATTCCCTAAAAAGGAACAAAAACAGATTAAAAATGTATTAAAGCATAATTCGACCGATACTTATGATCAAATATTTACGATGGTCGAAGAAGCGCTGAATAATTTTGTCAATGTCCCTACACAATTGTCACAAGAACCACTCAAACCTTTTCCAACTGACTTGACTCGTTCGTCAGTCAAATCAGTAACTGGAGTAGAACTATCTACAAAAGAAAAGAGTAATCAAGAAGGTGACAGAATTATTAAAAACTTAACTCGCATAATTAAAGTAATTATGCCGGATACTGTAAACCAGAAACTACGAGTTGAGTCATCACCATCAGCAAAAATCTCTTTGCCAAGCACAGAAGAAATAAATTCGCTTGTCGATGACCTTACACGCGAATTCGACCCGTTTCCACAAATTGATGCTGAACCTACAAAAGAAAGGCTTTTTCAGTGTTTCAATATAAATGCAAATGTGCATCAATTACCTCGCATGTACATCCACATGAAGAATTATCATTTCCAAGGACTGTTGGACTCAGGGGCTAATCGGAATTTTCTTCCACTCGGTTTAATTAAACGACTGGGGCTGGAAAAGAAAATAAAACCTTGTAAGCCAACAGTTAAGGTTGTCACTGCTGCCGGTCCTATTACTCCGGTTGGGTGTCTCCAACTAGATGTAAAATGGGAGTATGGCACTACAAGAACCCCTTTCATGATCTTGGATACACCAACCACTGTCCTTATTTTAGGAAATGATTTTATGAAGCGCGCAAATGTGCAGCCAAATCCCATTACCAACTCATGGGACATTATTAGAACACCCAGAAAACCGCTGGAGGTCCCACAGGATGTTTTGCAACGTGCAAAATTTTAAAATTTTTTTTATTATTTCCCTTTAGACAAAACAAATAATGGAAACTACGTGGGGCAGCCTCCCCATTAATTTGAAGACTCATCAAGGGATCGAAAGGGCTCCCATCCCCCAACTAATCAGGGACCTATTCCCTAATTACACAGCTTGGCGAATAAGAGAGCTATGGTCAAGGGAAGGGCAGAGGCGCCAATGTGTGGTAGGAAGGCGTT
>JAQGAS010002352.1:0-11013 GCA_034686365.1 Pachymerium ferrugineum
CATACACACATATATACACACACACATACACACATACACACATATACACACATACACAGTAAAAATTAACACGTATAATATTTCATAAGCTTTTTTCTATATACATTTTTTTTTTCCATATCTGAGCTTTTTCCAAAAGTATATTGCGGTGCTCTCATGATAACTGGTATGATGAGTAGTGGTTTAAAATATGATGAAACCATGTGGTGTTAAAACTAGTAGAAAGCTTTTTTTTTTTTTTTGCTAGGCATCTTGTTTTATTTTGAGAAAACGTGACGTCTTATAATTTCCAAATGGTCGACAGATAGCGCTAAGAGCGCGACTAGTGGACATGATTTCAAGCGTTTGTTTCACATTGATTATTGCGTTTACTCTCATTGTCAAATTATGCTTTTATTTAATAATCTAAAGATATGATTCATCTATTGTGTTTATATAAACAGAAGCAACTTTTTATTACCAAAAAAAAAAACAAATTTTAAAAATTATGAAAAAAAAAGTATTGTTACGTGTCTATAGAGGGTGTTCTAAAAAAAATCATCAAGTATCTTTTTTTTTTACCATCTGGGTCATGCGCTGTTACGTGTTTACAGAGACACAAAAGAGACAATGACTAATTGTCTCGTTAAATCTAACAAAATGTCTCACAAACCTTACAAGCATCACTTAGTTTTATTTGTACGGCCAGTCTTTCAGCTTTGTGTTTTTCTGTCGCTGTTGTAATCATTATTTCTTCATTTTTTTTAAATCAATAATGATCTTTTCCAAATCTGTTACGCTCTCTTCTTTTTGAGAAATCCAAACCTGTAAAATCACCTTCCTATTTCGTTTACGAATTAATTCAGCCTAAATAACGGAAATAAAGATATTACGGAAGTTTTTGAATAATAATGATTTTTTTTTTTTTATTATTCTTTTATAATGGTGTGTACTTTTTTGAGTTCAAGAGTGTCTAGCTGGATTTGCAATTCGTCTTTCTGCCACTTTTTTTCTCTTAGAGATTGCTTAATCACGGACATGTTGTTTTGTAATCTCTGAAAAATATGAAAAATATGAAAAATGTATAAAAAAAAATATTACGTATTTAGAGTAAGAACAAAAAAAAAATGGAACCTCTAACTCTGATTTCTCTCGTGTAATTTGCATAATTAGTTGAGGTTTTCTTAGCACGATTGGAAAAATAAAGATCTTCTCGCACCTAATTTGCTCAATCTGAAATGAGCTTCTTAGCATATTTCGTATCCTTGAGGGGAAAAAAAAAATATATTATACACTCTTCCGAAAAATTTCAAATATTAAAACAATAATAATAAATATTAACTGATGTTGATGAGGATCACAGTTTGTGTCTTCTTCTTCTTCTTCTTCATCATCATCGTCCGGTGGTGAATTGCAAAAGTCATCTTGTTTGTGTATATATTTTAATACACATTCGGACACTGCTGAATACAGTCCGTTGTCATAACTGTTTTTTTTTTTTAATAAAATCAAATTCAAAAAAAAAAAAAATTATAAATTACATTTCACATTCGGCAATTGCCATTTACCCATAATTGTAAGCAGTGGGTTGTTGTGCCAAAAAATGGGATGATGATGATGGCATTGAAAGATCAGTGGCGATGCTTAAATCCTGGCGAATTTTTACTTCCTTAAGAAAAGCATTCATTTTGGTCTCATCTGTAATTTTAGCATCAATCTCATTTTTTCGCATTAAAAGCAGATCTATTTCTTCGTCAACTGTAAGAATATTATAAACTGTTGCTTCTACTTGTCTATTGATTTCTTCAACCTTGCAAAGGTAACGAAATTTCATTTTAGATATTATTATATACTAAAGATTAAAAATAAAATAAATTGTGGTTATAAATACTTGAAAAATCGTATCTTTAGGGAATATTTGTAATTCACGACGGAATGCATTTATCTCGCTCTTATAAGTTTTAATTCTGTGTGTGTTACAAAAAAAAAAAAAAATTATTTTTGCAAGAAACAAAAAATAGAGCGTTTAAACTTACGTGTTTTGTAGACGCCTTCGTTGAGACTTTTTAAATTTTAATTTTTCTGTCGCTAATTTGATTTTATTATTTTTATTTCTGACTTTTTTATTGAATTTGATGACATTTATCTCTCTTTTAAAGATCGTTCGACTCTAAAAGAAACAAAAAAAAGTTGACTGGTTATAGTATAAAAGTTGGGTACTAGCATTTTAGCCTAAAGTAGATATTTAATAGTCACACTCTTTTTTCTAACAACTTCACTGTACTTTTTTCTTTTCTTTTCAAAGTATTCTTACCTTTTCTTTACTGATTTCTGCTCGTTGCGAGCGATTGGCTGCACTGCCTTGATCCATTTGACAGAATTTGTAATCTAGAAACAATTCGCTTAAAAACGAACTGGTGAAAGTTAGCTGAATTTGTCACTTCAATTCGCATAAAATGGACTTGTGAAAGTTAGCTGAATTTGTTACTGCTAGTTCAAATTCTAGAATTTTGTTTAAAGTTTATGTTTTAGGTATAAAGGTTATGAAAAAGTCATTTACACATAACATTTTAATACGAGGAAGAGGACACATGTTTTAAAAAGTACACGTACTAATAGATTAATCAAATCTTTTTTTTTAGTATTGCGTGTAATATAATTTTAGTTACAAGTGGCACGTAAAATTTATAGATCTTGACACGTATATGAAGAAGAAAAGGTCCATGCCTTTTTTTTTTTACAATAAAACAGTTTGAGAAACAATTTTAGAAATGATAAGTAATAAAATGATGAAACCGTTGTTGTAAAAAAAAAAAAAAAAAATTTTATTGTTCCAGAATTAAAAACGTGACGCAAAACTATTTTTTTTTTTTTTTACTTTTTATTTTTTTTTTTTTTAATAGTGTGTTTGAAAAAGAAAACATTATTTTGTTTCATACATTTTTTAAAACTAAATTGTCGTCACACAATAAGAAAGTAATTAAACGTCAATAAAGCACGCACCATTTAACCGATTCAATCCAGAAGGGGAGCTAATACAAAGATTCCTCTGAAGAGATTGTAACAAGGGGAAAGGAGGGTTAGAGAGGAGGTCATCAACTCCTTAGGGATAGAGTGTGAGGGGTCGACAAGCAATTTACTGAACTATTCATCTTTTTTACAGCTTTTTTTTTTTTTTAGTCGGCAAAAACTAAATTAGACCAGACGCGCAGATCAGATAGCTGACCCCCCCCCCCCAAAAAAAAAAAGAGATGGGGACAGAGAGTTTATTGGTAAGAAAAAGGATAGGGAGAGATTTTAATAAGATGGCTAATTGCTGTAAAAAATTAATTCTATAGTATAAGATTAACTAAAAACAGAAGGAAGGGAGGCTTAGAATTAGATATCGTTAGTGATAGGAGACTATAGATTCACTTATTTTCCTCATACCCTCCTTCCCCTTTTTTTTGGTTCAATTTAGATTAGCTTTTAAGTGAGTTCCAGTCAGATCAGATTAAAGTGTGTGTGGACTTTCCAACATAACACGCTTATTATTCATTCCAAAGGTTGTCTTTATAATGAAGTCATATCAGATCCTTCTAACAGAAAAAAAAAAAATATTTTCTTAAGTGTAAGTAAATGTAAAGTCCAAAAGTTTGATAAAAATTTCTTTATAAAAAATTTCCTCATTCGATTAAATGATCAAATAGTCAGTGACACTTAAAAGTCCGAAGGGTTATTAGCCTCCTAAATAAAACATCATCATCATCATCATTGAAAATAGAAAAAAAAAATTGTTCAAAGAAAAAAAAAAAAGTTTCACTTGAAACCAGCAGTTTAGTTTAAATGTTTGAACGTCTATTATAATTTTCTTGACTTCAGTTAGAGACAGTGAAATATTTACCGGAATAAAACTCTTTATTAATCATTTTTTTCTCTGCAGGATTTGTTTCAATACAACTCTAAGTGGATCGCGCTTTAATTCCCTTACTGCATTTATTCTGCGTTCCAATTCGTTAATAATTTCTTCGTATTCGTTAGCTACTTCCTCTTTCGCTGCTATATCAATTTTCTGTTGATCAAGTTTATCTTTGAACGTCATTAAGCACTCTTCTAACACCTCAACATCTTCTTGTTCCTGGAAAGGTTTGACAAAATTATTAAAAATTAAAAACATACAATTCATTTTATTTCTTTTATATATATTACCACCACAGGCAAATCCACGGGATTAGGATCATGCTGACTAGCTCGTTCTTTTAAACGTTGTATTTGTTCATCATTTTGAGCTATATGTCTCATAGTTTCTTTCATTTCCAACTGAAAAAAAAAATTTTCAATTAATCAGTTTTTTAATACCTTTTTTTTTTATCGCGATATATTCTCACGGCAAGAATTCGGATGTCTTCCTTTTTTGTCTCTAATTCACTTTTGTGTAAAGCAATTTGGAGATCTAGTGTGTCCAAACCATTTTCAACAAAGGTTAGTTTCCCTTGAACTTCTTCCAACAGTTTCAAATTGTCCTCGGTTATCTTAATCAGAAAAAAAAAAACAATATTAAATGTAAAATTTTTTTATAGGATTTTTTTTTTTTAATCCAATTTTTCTATTTTAAAAAAAAAAAAAAAAAAACCTTTGTCGCGTCTTCCATCTTCGAGGAAATTAGTTTTAGCACTCACTGTAGTCTCTAGAAAAATATAAAATAAAAGTAACTTTAGGGATCGGAGCTTGCAATTATCCCTTTAAAACAATTTCGCAAAAAAAAAAAAAAGAAAACACAATAATTAAATAAAAATACTCCAGTTAGATCAAATTTTAAACCTTTTCTGAGATACGGTTAAAAATCTACAACTTGGTTAATGAAAAGCTTGCTTAAACTTGAGCAAAAGTCTCAGTAGTTGAGTTTACAAGTCACTTTGTTAGGACAAATGCTCTTGTATAATCAGCCGACGACCATCCAACTCACCTGCCTTAAATCACGTGTTAGGCAAAAAAAAAAAGATTTCAATCCTCAACCATATGCATCACTACAAGTGTAGAAGAATAAACTGCCTTGATAAGCATCTCTATGATAGACATCTGGTAGCGCCACGAGTGAGTAGAAAAAGAAACTATAATTGAGCAAATTGCACTACTGTCAGATCCATTTGAAATTGAAGAAAGACTTGGAATAAAAGTAATTATAGATGCAGTACTGTCTCCAAAGTCAATTTTATTTGTTTTATAAAATCTTATTTTTATGACAATAACATATTAAAACCAGATCAGATCAGATTTGTGAAGGAATAAAGTTGAGCAAAATTATAAGTTAAAAAAAAAAATTAAAAAAGATTCACTAAACAAAAATGTGTCTCCCACTTGTTTTTTTTTAATAAAATATTCTGTATAAATATAAACTTTTTTTTTTGTTATTTTTTTTTCCAACGCTTTTTGTTAAGAAAAACCGGAATAAGGTCAAATGTCACCCAAGTGTGATATTAATTTCAACCGCACTATTCTATGGTTTCTGTGCGCTCCCCCTTTTTTAGTTTATTGTTTATCCACTTGACCTTTCCTGAGGACATATCACACTTTTTTATGACAACGTCCTCCACTGAATGTGAACACAGTCAGTCTTGATTGGACTTTTCATCCTGGGTCAAACATAGTACGGAGCTCACCTTTCAATCGGAATCACAACTACTCTTTGAAGTTTCGCTGACTAGGATCTCTGTAACAGTAAGACTTATATACATTACAGTTGAGTTAGTTATATTCTAGTGCATATGGAAAAGAGATAATTGTTTAAACAGACAAAAAAAAATGCCTTTCGAGTGATAGCTACTTTAAAACCTTAATTAAATTTATTAAAAAGCTTATAAAGATTGACATTTTTTTTTAATATCAACATTTATTTCTGTATACATCAATAAGCTAATAAGCAAATTTGAGGACATTTTTTTTTTTAAATTCTAACGTAAGACACTATGAGGCGACGTCAAACAATGTGCTTCATCTGACGTTACTATGGACAAAAAAAAAACTCGTAAAAAAAGCTTCAAACTTTTCAAGAGAGACTAAAAATCTTTTATCCTAATTTTATAGATCTAATAACAACAATTCAATATAATGGCGGAAGAGCGTTTTTTTTCGAAAAATATAATTCTACCAGAATCTGTCAAAGGAAAATCAAAAGAAAGTATGATGCCGGTTGTAATTGTTAAAAAACTACCGAGTGAAGTATTTGAGAAGTTTTACGATTTGTGCAAAAAAGAAGACAATATTATGTCTTCGATCGAAGACACGATAGAGTTTAACAGGGATGACAAAACCTATGAAACATCTACAGAGCCACTTACAGAAGAAAGTGGTTCTATATTTGAAGATAATGTAAAACTTCAAAATAAAAGAAATGAGCCATCAGTAAAAAGTGAAACTAGCTGCGCCGCATTATTTTGCAACAATGACAGCGAAATACATAAAAATGTTACATTTTTTCCTTTTCCGAGGGATTTTCAACGGTTTGTATATAAAATCATTATATAAATCAGATTGTTGTTATATTATAATGATGATGATGATGTGGTTTTGTTTTTTTTTTTAATATTAATTTTATATACAGATGTATGACCTGGATTCGAATTTGTGGTCGAGAAGACCTCTTGCACGTGTCAGCCGAACAACTACATAAAAAAAAAAGGATTTGTTCCGACCATTTTGATAGGGATCAATTCTTTAAGTCTCCTAACAAGTAAAATTTTTTTTTTTTTAAAAAAAATGTTAAATAATAACGACCAAATCTGAAATATTCATTATAAAATTCATTATGAAACATTCATAATAAAAATTTTTTTTTTTAAAATAGAAAAAAGCGACTGATTATGGATGCTGTTCCT
The DNA here is from genome assembly GCA_034686365.1 of Pachymerium ferrugineum. Taxonomy (NCBI): domain Eukaryota; kingdom Metazoa; phylum Arthropoda; class Chilopoda; order Geophilomorpha; family Geophilidae; genus Pachymerium; species Pachymerium ferrugineum. Next base: position 6,834 of record JAQGAS010002352.1, read on the forward strand.
TCAGTCAATTAGGAGAAGCATACAACAAGAGCAACTTTGAAGAATAGGACGAGATATTACAACCTGTTGCCAGATAAGGCGTACCTTATGATAAAAAAAAAGGAAAAATTTCTATCTTGTATAAAATTATAATATTTTAGTATTTTTTTTTTGTTGATGGTGGTTTCAATATTTCAAAAGAATGTTCAAAATTAAGATGAGACAGTGATATAATAGTAAAAGCTTTTTTTTTTTTTTACATTCCTTCCAAATCATGCAAAAAAAATTCCAGATCACGTTTGATATGTTTATATTAATTTTGAATACATTTCTTTTTTTTTATATATACAGAATAAATAAAAAAAATGTAATACACATTATTAAAAGTAATCTATTTAGCTTGGCACCATAATTCTCCGATTTCTTCATTGGTAAATTGTAGTAATTGTGTAGCTGGTTGTGGATTATAATTATCCTCATCATATTCATCGCTGTCATCGTAAATTGTAATGACCTCTGGTTCAGCTCGACCCGAGGATGAAGATGGAAGTAAAGGTGAATGGGATGAAGGTTGAAGTATAGGTGAATGGGATAAAGGTAGAAGAAGCCAAGGTGGATGAGATGAAGGTGGAGTCTGAGATGAATGGGATGAAGGTGAAGCCGGAGATGAATGAGATGTAAACAAAGTCGGAGATGAATGAGATGAAGGTAAAAGACAAGGTGAATGAGATGAAGGTAAAAGACAAGGTGAATGAGATGAAGGTGGGATCGGAAATGAATGAGATGAAGGTGGGATCGGAGATGAAGGAGATGAAGGTGGGATCGGAGATGAATGAGATGAAGGTGGGATCGGAGATGAAGGAGATGAAGGTGGGATCGGAGATGAATGAGATATAGGCGGAGTCGGAAATGAAAACAATGGTAAAAGTGACAATGGAGAAATTATGGTGGATTGAAGTGGAGGTGAGTGAGATTCAGGTGGTAATGGGAGCATCGAAACAAATGAAATTGGAGCAGATACAAATGGATTGGGAGTTGTCACGAGATTATCATTAACATCATTATCTGTCTCGAGTGATGGAAAGAAGTGTTTTATAGGTGGGAGAGTGTCAATCGTGTAATGACTAGATTCATTGGAATATAGCCAATCTTGTGCTGGGAGGCTATCGTCATCGCTGTCAACATGTTCTGCCGCATCCATCCCGTCCTTTCTTTTAATCTTTTTCGTCAAATATCAAGATAATTGAATTTCAACTCATACAAACGATGAATTAAAAAAAAAATCAGTTTACAACTGTAAAAAAAAACAAAAAAATCAGTAAAAAAAAAATTACGATTTTACTCGTAAAAGTAAGAAATAATAAAACACGGTATCATTGTTCATTTGTAAAAAAAAAAAAAAAAAGGTGAGACAAATGTCGTAGTTGAGGTTCAGTTTATATTAAAAAAAAAAGATAAAAGATGAGATTTCCTACCTGTTTCTCTTTCAAGTCTAATTTCACAATTTTTTTTTTAGATACAAATTAGCTGATGATTTTCATCACTGATCACTCATATGAATTTTTTCATATGTAATGTAAACGGTTTTATAGTACGTTACAAAGGTTGAAATGAAGGTCGCTTACATTTTATTTGAGGAAGTAGATACTATTTTATATTTAAAAAAAAAAAATCTAATTAAATCTAAATGATTTGTCAATTTGTTATTGTGTGTTAATTTTAGTTTAATGCGTAAAATGAAACAAAAACTCGTTCATTTTATGACTAACAATTTAAAGACACTTTGATTGATAAAGTTACTATATGTCTGAGTAATGGATTACACACATTGATTCATGTTGCTGCTCTAATCTTTTTAAAAAAAAAAAATGCAAAACAAACTAAAGTTTGGTTAGTTGCCTCATCAAAGAGAATCTGCTCATTAGATTAAAAGTGATAACATCACGTGTCTTGTAAATTATATCGTAGTTCAAAAGCCCCACGGTGTACTCTAATCTGACTATTAAAAATAAGTTACTACTCTGACCTTTCAGAAAAAAAAATACGCAAAACAAACCAAGGTTCGATCAGTTACCTCATCAAAGAGAATTTGATTATTAGATTAAAAGTGATAGCACCACGTATTTTGTAATAGTTCAAAAGCCCACGGTGTACTCTGATCTGACTATTAAAAATATGACTTTTATTTATTTTTTACCGAGAAAACACTTGTACTTTTTTACATTGATATTATATCCCACAATAAAAAAAAAAAAAATTTTTGACACTGTTGAATTTCTCTCTTTTTTTCTCTCTAAACTCTTTTGCTATTGTCATTTTTGTGATTCAATGTTTTTTTTTTTAGTATTGGGAAATCGTATTTTGCATTTTTATTTTTCAAAATTTTTACATTTGAACTTGGATCTAATTTAATTCAAAAAAAAAACAAACGGATTCCTTAAACTTGCTTTTAATGAGAAATTATACACGACAGTAATTACACCAAGGATGACTAAGGTGCATCCTTGATTACACATAACATATACAAAGTTCATCCAAGACCATACTATATAAATGGTTTGCATTTTACAATGTAAATAGTTATACCACCAGCAAAATATTTTCCTCAATTGATCATCGAAACAACTTTAAAGAGTATACCTCCAGTACAGATAGAAGGTAACTTTTTTTTTCCCTAATTTTTAATTTTTTTTAAATTTTTTTGTAAATTGATTCATTTTGATTACGGAGTTTGGTCATTTTGATTACGGAGTTTGGTCAAAAAGGAGAGGTTGCTAAACATTTTTTGAACGTTAACTTTAGTATAAATTATATGTTAGGTATAGACTTAGGAGAAATTACTGAGGAATATGAAATGACATTCAACCTTCAAACTTGTCAACAGAAAGTATACCGAAATTTAGAGAAAAATGAAACGAGATTCAGCTTTCAAACTCGAACAGAAAATATACATCCTAATATATAAGAAAGATGTACTACATACTTTCTGACCACAAGCAAAATTAGTATATATCAAAAGCTTTAGAAAATTATGTGCCTGAAAATATGCATTCTTGTTTTTTTTTTTTTACAGATTTCTTTTTTTTTTTTTTTTAAAAAAAACAGACTTAGAAACCACCAGTGATGTCCACATTTAGATTGAAGTACGAAATGAGTACAAAGATGGCTGAACATCTGCTGACATCATTTGACAATATAATAAAATTACTAAAGATAGAATTTATCGATTTTTGCAAATGGAATCAAGAAACTGCTGCATTGCTGCAAGATGATGTATCACATAGACCGATTGACCAACGAGAACAGCATCAGCTACTCGAGTCTAAATATAAAATAAGAGAAAAGACGGTTGAACACATGCTGGCATCAATGGGTAGCATAATAGAATTACTACAGAGAGAAATTGCTGCTTTTCATCAATGGTACCAAGAGTCTGCCAAATTGCTGCAAGAAGATGAGATATCACATAGACCGATTGACGAACGAGAATATCAGGCACTCGAGTTTAAATATGACATAAGAGAAAAAACGATTGAATACATGATGACATCAATAGGAAATAAAATAGAATTATTACAGAGAGAAATTGCTGCTTTTCAACAATGGTACCAAGAATCTGCCAGATTGCTGCAAGAAGATGAAATACCACATGGGGGATCGATTGAACAACGAGAGCATCCGCAGCCACTCGAGCCTAAATATGAAATAAGAGAAAAGACGGTTGGACACCTGCTGGTATCAATAGGCAATATAATTGAACTACTACAGAAAGAAATTGCTGCTTTTTAACCATTGCACCTAAGAATGTGATAGATTGCTGTAAAAGATAAGATATTTACATTAACCTATTGTGGATCAACGAGAACATCTCTAGTGCTACTCGAGTCTTCCGATGTGTGTACTGTTATCAAATCAAAAAATACGAAGTAAATGAAAAAAAAAAAGGTATATTATGGTTTAAACATTCAACTCTAATTTTATGTACATGTACACCTAAAAAAAAATAGAAAGAAATGTAACCTTTAAAAAGGTTGAGAATGGTAAAATAAAAATGTATAAAACCAGTTAAATGAGTACTCCTTTTTTTTTGGGACAAAGATAAAAAGAAAAAAAATACTCCTTTTCAAGATTGCTTTCAAAATCTTTTGTGTGTGTGTGTGTGTGTGTGTGTGTGTGTGTGTGTGTGTGTGTGTGTGTGTGT
>JAQGAS010002353.1:0-11012 GCA_034686365.1 Pachymerium ferrugineum
ATAAATGTTTTCAACCATTAATTGCTAAGTTGTGATGCTACAGCCAGTTAAGGCTGCCGACATCACTCCCTAAACTTAACCATATAAATGTTTTCAACCATTAATTGCTAAGTTGTGATGCTACAGCCAGTTAAGGCTGCCGACATCACTCCCTAAACTTTTACCAATAAAAGTATTCTTACCCGTCCGGAAAAACCGATGAAATAGACATTTGATTTTGTAGTGCTAACTTCAATATGACAGACGAGCGCTTCTCGCCAGCCAACATTGTCCTGTAAAAGTGAAGCATAGCTTCCCTTTTTTGTTGGTAGCGAGCTGCTATCCTTTCCTAAAACAAAAATTAAAACAATAATTAAATAAAAAAATCTTTGTGGGATGTAGACAAAATAAATTTAAACACATTACCACTTTAAATTTGCACACTTGTTTGATGTGTTCACATTGTTGACATGTCCTCGACACCACTGGCTCCAGCACCGGCATAACTGGCTCTGGCATCGGCATAACTTGCTCCGGCATCGGCATAACTTGCTCCGGCATCGGCATAACTTGCTCCGGCATCGGCATAACTGGCTCCGGCATCGGCATAACTGGCTCCGGCACCGAAGGAGATTCATCAGCATCCACAGGAGGATCAGCATTTAGGGCCACCTGTACAAGTTCATACAATTAATAAACGCAACTTCAAATTTCAATTTTCTTAACAGTAATTTTCTTAAAAGACCTTCACAAAATTAGCGGTTAGTTCCCGCGCGTTACCACAAACTCACGTTACCACAATTAAATCTATGAAGAAACGAACAAAAAATTATTGAATTACCTTTTTTAGGAAGTTTGCATGTCTTCTTCCTCTTCTTTTCTCCCTTTGTTTTCGATTCCTATACGCCTTTTTTCTTTGCCTTCTTTCGTCCAACCCATTATCGTCATCTACAAATTTTTAAAATTTAATTAGAATAGCAGCATAACTTATTTGGAAATAAAAATACCTGATAAAGAAATGAAAGTTGTGTCGCTTTCATCCTCGAATAATCTCCGTCGTATTGCCTGCAGTTCTGTTTGTGATGGTCTGTGTAATAAAAGAAGAATTCATCATTAAATTATGAAAACTTTGAAAAAGAAATTTACACATGTCTCATCCTAGAATTCGACATTTTACTCAATATAGGCGGGAGAATTATTGTAATCCCGCAGTTTTTGCTTAAAAATGAATTTTTAAAACAATCTTAAAAATTCATTTTAACATAATTAAAATTTTATGCATTTTTCCTAACTAAAGTGTTGTTAAATTTTTAAAACAGTAAGTTTTTAAAAAAATATTACTATCACAATTATTAATTTCGCATTTAAGCAGACATTATTTGTAATGGAGAAACTCATCTGCATTCCTAGCCCAAAAAATTTACCAGTGTTTCTGGCCTGTGGAAAAAATTGCCATACATGTGGCAAAAAAATTTATTATTTCTATTATGTCCGATTGTATACGGACCCTGAAACAGGAATATGGATTTGGGAGTATTATTGTGAACCGTAAGTTGAATTCACAAATGTAAACCCCATCTGTAATCATTTTTTTAGTTGTAGCTACGTGCAGTGGGGAGGACCCGTTATATTTGGTAAAGCAAATATAAATCCTGATTATCGTGATGAGCCACCAAAAAAACGCAAAAGTAACGACGACGAACAAGAACAGCAACCACTAATGAAACGGGCTCATACCTTGTAATGTTTTCTTTTCCTTCTCGAATTGTATATTCTCGAAAATAAAATGTTGTTAAACTTGAAAAATTATATTGCCTTTTTTCTGCTTCTTCAATGCTGAAAAAGTGAACAAAGAATCGATTTTCTTTAAATAATATAAAAGTAGAGAAATACTTATCTCATGATCATTGTAAATCCAAAGTAAATCCACTGTAAAGGCCATGTAAACAGCCTGCTGGACGCCATTACACTTGCACAATAATTCTGACCGGTTGGACCGATTTTCAGGAATTGTGGGTAATTGCTTCTTCCTGTGCGAGTGTAATGGCGTCCAGCAGGCTGTTTACATGGCCTTTACAGTGGATTTACTTTGGATTTACAATGATCATCAGATAAGTATTTCTCTACTTTTATATTATTTAAAGAAAATCGATTCTTTGTTCACTTTTTCAGTGATGAGTCAACTGCCACCATGTTAAATTTTAATTACGGGATTACGACAAGAAGAATGGTAAGAAATTAATTTTTTAATAAAATGTCCTCAAATAAAGTGATTTTTCAAATAAAGTGATTTTTGAAAGAAAGTAAATTAAATTTCATACAAGTTACAAGTTAAAAAAAAACATGAATTAAAATTAATCATAAGAAATAGTGATCCCATTAAAAAGTAAATTTTTAAAAAATTAAGTTCAGTTTCCATTTTGAAAATTTGTAGTGAATTTTAAGAATTTTGTTAAATTTCGGACTGCTGCAGCTGATTTAGAGGATCCGAATGTTTTAATGTATACTAATCATAAGAAATAATGTTTTTAAAAATGCAATACTATTTCGTTTTCAGTTATTCTCCAAAAACGCTTTCTTAACAAATTCTTAACGAACGAGCAAACATAATTATTACAGCTATTGCAAAATAACCGGTATTTATGCAAAATTACAGCTATTTAATTTAAAAAAAAGCATTTCACAATGGAACCTAATTTTTAAAAATTTAATTTTCAGGAATTGTGGGTAATTGATCCTTCCTGTGCAAGTGTAATGGCGTCCAGCAGGCTGTTTACGTGACCTTTACAGTGGATTTACTATGGATTTACAATTATTATCAGATAAGTATTTCTCTACTTTTATATTATTTAAAGAAAATCGATTCTTAAATTTGGGACTGCTGCAGCTGATTTAGAGGATCCGAATGTTTTAATGTATACTAATCATAAGAAATAGGGGTTTTAAAAATGCAATACTATTTCGTTTTCAGTTATCCTCCAAAAACGCTTTCTTAACAAATTCTTAACGAACGGGCAAACATAATTATTACAGCTATTTAATCTAAAAAAAAGCATTTCACAATGGAACCTAATTTTTAAAAAATTAATTTACATTACTACGTAATAAATAAATGCTTTTTTTTACAAGTGCTTAACTAAAGGTAGCATAACTATAACATCTTGATTTTTTAATCGATCATTTGCGTATGCACACCGAGTGGCAATTCTCTGAATTGGCATGAAGGTGGTTGGGCCATTATCCTCTGATAAACGGTGGTAAACATGGATGGGATTCCCAAACCAATTGGATAATTCAGCCCTTGCCAATTTCCTATACCACCAAACCTTTACTAACATATGTTTTCTTACTTCCCCATCAATAGAGCAATTATGCTCATAAATACCTATAATTCTACCACCTCTTAGTTCACTTGAATCGATAATTTGAGAGCTGCCAAACCAGTACGCTAAGAAGTGGGAAGATCTTTGACTACGGGTTTTCTCACAGCCAAAAACTGTGTTGGCATATGTTATCGATTTAAGGCTTTCGGCTGAAGGGGGTACCATCAGCTCAGCAGTAGGATATAGTTTTCTATACATGTCTTGCAGGTGTTTCTCACACAAAGGGTCCAATAATACAGATTTTGATTTTTTTCCAGAAAACCATGACGGATGTATGGCCCAATTGGTATTTTCAACAGGAAAACATTTGTCACTCAACTTGCCTAGTGGAACTGACAAATTGCAACCATGTAATGATGTAAACAAAGTTCCCCTCCTCTGAAACTGTTGGCCGAGTTTGGAAATTAAGCTGTATAATTCCTCAAGGCTTTCACATTTCTCATCTATTTCATTCATGCCAAATAGGTGAATGTCTTGAAGAATTTTCTTCATGAGCTGTTGACCAATGTTCCTCCGGTTTGTTTTTTCGTCTGCTAAGACACCATTGTATCTAAAAAAAATTAACATTTGTAAATTTTTCACTTTCATATAGGTTGAAAATTACCTCTCAAATGCAAATAACCAGGTGGTATGAACTGGACCATAATCTTCTACAACGTCTGCAATATGTCCAAGCAAATGCATGTTTGGGGTGATGATTTCTTTGCCGAACAATTCTTCAGATCGCTTGCAGAATTTGAGTAGAAGTTGGTCGAGAATTTTTATTGAAGACCGCTTAATTGTTTTACAACTGGTTAATCCACTTGCTAGGACAAATAGTCGCCAACAGTTCAGCTCTTCAGGACTCAAAATACCACAAAAGTTATAAAGTGAATGTACATTTGTCCAGGTTTTCCACTGGTCACCTGTCGCACCAGATAAAAGCAAAGCAACTTGTGGTACTCTGCCTTCTGACGTTGGCATTATGATTTTGCTGCTTTTATCTTGCATTTTGTTGGCCATTTGTTTATCCAGCTTTCCAAGATTCTGCAGGAATTGTACAAACCGTTGGGCAACACCCAACCAAAAACAATGCAAAGCATCTATTGCATGCATGCGCACAACATTAAAGTATGGCAACTTTATTAACGGCGAATACCGGACCCCATACTTTGACTCCGCTTTGGCTTTTGTTGTGGGTGTTATGCCTTCTTTTAACACCTGCTGCACTCGCCATTTGTGGTCTTCCTTGGTCCTTGGTTGCCATTCCTCTCTGTTGAATCCACTGTAATCGTGGTCTCCAAGTCCACCTGTTAAATAACACAAACTATAAGGTAAGCTTTGCGTTTTTAGTTTTTATTTCTAACCTGGAAACTCCTTTAGGCATTTACTGCATCCTAATCTCGCAGAATGGGATAAAAAACCTACGAGTTTTCTGGTGGCTGGAATGTCTGATGATACACACAATAAAGCAACACGAAATATCTGGAAAAGGCAAATGACATAAGTATAAAACTTTATTTTTGTTTTTGTTCACTTACCTCTTTTTCTTTCGTGTAGGTGGACAGAGTAAATCCATTACTGTAGGCATCCATCAACTCATCTGTTAATGGCTCAATAAATGTTTGCAGTGGTGGTTCGTGCTCACATGGTGGGATTATTCCAATTACAATCAAATTTTTAATTCTGTACCGTTCTTCACGTGGTAAGTTTAAAATTACAAAATAAATTACCCCATAAGATAGGTTCACGTGTTTGAACGGTTGGAACCAATCCACATTCATCAACACAGCCAAATTATTTTTGTTGTCGAAGAAGCCATCTCGTTGAAATTCTTGCCAGATTTTTCCATCATAAACGTCCTCCAAGATGTCACTATCCACAACTCGTTGGCGCCATCGATTACACTGCTCTTCAAACTCTTCGTGTTCAATAATTTGTTGGAGACCATCTTTTAATGATTTGTAGCAGTAAATTAATTCAGGTATTAATTTCGGTGTATTTTCTGTTTCAACTTCTTTAAGGAGCTTAGTGCCACATTCCTTTCGCCTGGCAGCTTGAGGATGATTGGGGAACAGAACTTGGTCGCATTTTTTGGATTCAGATTTGCCTTCTACAATTCGAACACATTCTTCAATTTTAAATAGCTTGAAACAAGTAGGACAAATTACAAAAGTGTCAAAAGCTAATTTTTCTTTAATTGCTTTCTGCAATTGGTGATAAGAACTTAATTTAATCTCAATTTTGCAGGTCGATTTCAAAAGGATCCGTATAAATTGTAAAATGGAATCTACGGCAGCATTGGCAATTTTGTGATTAGATTGCCATTTCAGCAAATAGTGTGAAATAGCAATTTCCAGTGAGCAGTTTGTTGAAATGGAAGTTTCCTCATCCTCAGAGCTGGAATCTGATGGGGAAAGAAGTTCAGTCTCCATTTGGCAAGGAGCAATAGATTGATCCTCCAAGGTTGCAACAGGTTGATCCTCCAAGGTTGCAACAGGTTGATCCTCCAAGGTTGCAACAGGTTGATCCTCCAAGATTGCAACAGATTGATCATGTGAGATTCCAACTGTGTCGAATACTGTGTGTTCATTATATTCTGGATTTTCAACAGGTTCTGCTGGGTTGTCATGCAGTTCAATTGATGAACGTTGATCCACTTTGCATTCATGTCTCGCCATGTATTGCCTGGCAAAGGATTGGAAGCAAACAGGACATTTCTTTCTTTTCCTTTCAGATGACATTTTTCCTATTTTTGTAATTCGAACTGTCGATTTCAGGTGTCCACGGTTACTAGAGTCTACGTCTACCGGGTATAACACAGGAACTTCAATTGGTTTCCAAAAATACAGGTGAGTGAAATTGTAATTCAGTTGTTATGATACCGACCACCAGCGACTGCTAAGGCCACACACGAAGGTAAGTTGTTTTCACCGACCGTTTGCAACCAATTTAATTAATTCCAATCATCAATTCCAGACATTATATGTTATCAAACAATTCTCCCATCATGCCTACAATAACAGATGACATACGGGTGCCAACCGATGCTGTTTATCAAAGTAAATCGATTCACTCCTACCACGCCAACATTTTCAGATAAAGTTCAAGCAAAACTTCCTAAATATTTCCTAATTATTTCATATAAAAAGAGATATTTCTTCCAAATTTTTTATTTCCAGATGTCACGTAAAATGTAATAACAGCGAAAAAATAAATGTTAAGGGTTAAAACAACGATTTATTGAATGAGGAGTATTATTTTTAAGTTGATCGGTCGTAACCGATCGCGTTTCTAGTGTTGCTAAGCTACGTCGCTTGTTATCTTGCTGCTGCGGCTTGGCGCGCTTGTTGGAAGTTGGAAGTGATTTCTTTTAAGTTTTTGATGCTTTTTTCGATTGGTAGTGAAAAATGTAAGTATAAATAAATTTAATGTGCAGATAAATAGGTCGTTATATCTTTTTTAGCTAACGGAATATGTCGTTAATAACCGTTTTTGTGATGTGCAAAAAATTTTAAGTATAAATAAATTTAATGTGCAGCTAAATAGCTTGTTATATCTTTTTTAGCTGATGGAATGTGTCGTTTGCTCTATTTCTTTCTTTCTTTCTTTCGTTAATAACCGTTTTTGTGATGTGCAAAAAAATTTTAACTATAAATAAATTTAATGTGCAGATAAATAGCTTGTTATATCTTTTTTAGCTAATGTAATAACTCGTTAATAACCGTTTTTGTGATGTGCAAAAAAATTGTTTTAATGCTCGTTAAATTATACATACATGCATTGAAATTGCATTATCTATAAAAAAAAATTATTCCAGAGTTTATATTACTTTTTAAGTAAAATCGAACTGTAGCTTCATGGACGATCAAGAAATTTTAAGAGACCTGCTTGATGAGGACGACAGGAGCAATGAATCGAGGCAGAGTTTTGGCCAAAATGATACCGCTAGACAAGTAAAATTTTTATTATTTTATTATCATGTTTTAAGCTGCAATCTCCGTTTTTTCCAGCACACGACAATTCGAGAAAGGCCATCTGACAGGAGCAATGAATCGAGGCAGAGTTTTGGCCAAAATGATACCGCTAGACAAGTAAAATTTTTATTATTTTATTATCATGTTTTAAGCTGCAATCTCCGATTTTTCCAGCACACGACAATTCGAGAAAGGCCATCTGAAAATGCTGTAAGTAATAAATACATTTAAAAATAAGTTTTTGCGGGCTATGCTTCGTAGTCATTGGCATCCTTGCTGTATGGAACGACTAGAAAATAACCGAAGATAAATGCTCTGTGCTAATAAATATTTTGGGTTGAGCACGTGCACAGTTAGTTACGCCGTATCAAATTCACATGAACTATTTGACCTTTTGTTTTAGATGTTGTTTCATTATTTCATTTTAGGACTCACAATCACAAATGCAGCTAATTTTAAAACAACTTGCCGAATTGAGAAATGAAGTTGGCAAAAATAATACTAAGAAGCAAGAAGATGATGACAGGAAAGAAGACAAAAAATTAGTTTTGGACATTAGGGTTAGTATTTGTATAGGGGTGTTGACAAAGTTGACCCAGCTGGAAATGGTTAAATGATAAAAATCTAAAGAAAAATTTAATTTAAAAAATAACAAAATGCAAAGTACATGACTAATTATTTTGAAATTTCACAAGAATATTAAAGGTATGACTAGTAGTAAAATTACACAAAAATTATCACAAAAAAAAAGTTCTCATATTAAATTAAACTATTACATGATTCTCATATGACAGGTAAAAGAATTATTAAAAGAATTTGTTTAGTACAAAATAAATTATCAATTAAGTCTGAATATACACTTACTGCTAAGCTATGCGCACAATACGTAATAATACCACAGAGAATATTTTAGCATTTGAAATCACACCCACGAAGCATACACGTGTTAGTTACATGGGTCTCTCTCGGGAGCCGAAAGGTAATCGGGCTACCCTGATACCCATGCAATGCGCAACCAAGCTACTCCAAATATATTCCTAATAAATAGAATAAATTTTTTTTTCGGTTTTCCCCATGACCGTACAATTCTTTTTACCTAACATGACTGAACAAAGTATAGATGTTTAGGTTTTAATATTTTAATGCGTTACTTCTAATTATTTTTATTTCAGTTGATGCTATGTTCTTAAGCTTGCTGCATGTTTATACCATACATACCGAAAAAATGTCAGTTAAAGATAAAATGGATCTCATATATTCAAAAAGAGAAAAATTGTTTTTTTCAGATTTTTTTTATGTACAAAGTATTTTACAAAACAAACTTTATTTTAAATTTATTTTAAATTATAATTTCATTTTACTACATTTCTAAAACCTAAAAATTAGATGCAATTTAAACTACCCATTTGGGTACCCCTACCCAATACTTTGTCAACACCCTTTGTATAGTAATTTTATATTTTTTATTATTTTTTTTTTATGTTTTAATAGGATGCAGTTCGACAAGGGCATAAAGCCACGAATGCAAATTGGGTCTTCGGACCGAAATTAAAGTACGAATACTAAAAAAAATTATCAGCAATTTTTCTAATATTTTTTTATTTTTCAGTTTTTTAAGTCCACAAAATTTAGAGGTGACAAATAAAATTTTGGATTTTGTTAGAGGGATCCTCCCAGTTGCAACTACCGGTCAAATTCATGGTAAAAACTTAAAATTTTTTTTATTGTATTCAATACAATTGATTTTTTTCGTTAGTGGCCTTGAAAAGATATTTCACATCGAAGAAAGAAAGTGAGTGCAGAAAAAAATCAAATAGCACTCGCAATAGCTTGGTTCACGTAAAAAACCAACGTCGGTACGAGAGGAAGAAGTCAAGTATGAGAAATATAATTAAAAACTTACCCCAAAATTAAATTAATTTTTTTTCAAGAATTGACGAGACGTCGAAAAACTTTAGAACGATCTAATGCTTTCTCAGAAAAAAAAAAATTAATGATCGAATCAGCCCTGAGAATGGAAGTGATGAGCAGCGAAGAAAGCGAGGTGGATGACTCGTCTATATTAAAAGTGGTACAATACAAGTGGCAGAGTAGAAAATGGAGGAAGGTGGTCAAAAAATTGGACAAAGAGGATGAAGAAGCAAGAAGTAGCAACGCGAAACGACTGATGAAGAATAAATGTGCGGGAAGAGAAAGTAGTAATCCGCCACCGCCACGAGTGTTAAATGAAAATAGTTGGTTGGTGGCGGAAGAGTTTTTGAAGTAGTTTTGGTTTCATTTATCATTTTTTACCCTTTTAAAGTTACTTTAGCACTTTTTACCCTTTTTTGTCACTTACCACTTTACAAACTTTTGTATAATTTTTTACCGCTTATCACTTTTTAAAGTTACTTTAGCACTTTTTACCCTTTTTTTGTCACTTACCACTTTACATCCTTTTGTATAATTTTTTACCGCTTATCACTTTTTAAAAGTTACTTTAGCACTTTTTACCCTTTTTTGTCACTTACCACTTTACATCCTTTTGTATAATTTTTTACCGCTTATCACTTTTTAAAGTTACTTTAGCACTTTTTACCCTTTTTTGTCACTTACCACTTTACATATCCTTTTGTATAACTCTTTACCACTTTTGATCCTTTACTATAATTTCCTGTAAATTTCTTAAAATAATTCTTAACGAATTAATTGACTCATTAATTAATTCGATGTAATAAATTATACACTTTTAACATGTGTATGTTTTATCACATTACTACATCTTTTTTGAATAGATAGACTCAGCACTGTAATCACATGGGTAAACAGGAAATTTAATTCTATTGCCTTATTCTTAACATTTTACTCACGTATTAATTTGAATTTTATATTTAGAAGTTGTGGATATAGCACATTTACATATGATGCTGTGGACAAAGTGGTCGACAGAGAAATGAAATGTATCCAACGAAATTTAATTTATGATGCAGTAACTACACTTGTTATGACACAACATCAACCAACAGGCAGGAGTCATTGAGTATGTAATCGCTTGACGTTCAAATTAATATGGTAAGAAATTTTTTATAAGCTGTAGATACTGATAAATTAATAGTTTAATAAATTTTATATATTTATATATATTTACAAATTTTATTTATTTACAAAAAATCATTAACATAAATTTTAGATTACTTTTTACAAATATCGTTACATTTTATACATAATTTTTATAATAGTTTTATCATTTAGTTTACAATTTCTTTAAATGGGTACGATAATGTGTTTGTAATTTTCATAAAAAGTTTACTGTAATGTTTTTGTAATAATATTATTACAAACACACTATGGATAAATTTACATAAATATTAAAAATAGTTTAAGCATTAATTACATAAATTTACAATTACATTACAATAACATTTGCATCATTATTACAACTACATTACAGCAAAATTTACATCATTATTACAAGTACATTACAGCAAAATTTACATCACTATTACAAGTACATTACAGCAAAATTTACATCATTATTACAAGGAAATTACAATCACTTTACAATCACTTTAATTTAATTAAATGAATTGTAAAGTAATTGATAAAGCTGAACTTTAATGTTTGTAAAGATAATGTGTAAAATTTTGTAAAGTGGAACTTTACAAAAGTAAAATCAAGTGATAAAGGCATCTTTAAAAAAGCTTGTAAATAAGAA
>JAQGAS010002354.1:0-11012 GCA_034686365.1 Pachymerium ferrugineum
GGATGTAGGTGCAATGGAAGAAAAGGTAGTACATTATACCATCTTTTCACCCCCAATATTAATATTTTTAATGAGACCCCCTTTAAATTAAAAACTTCAGCAATTTTTTTCTTTTAAAAAACTGACAATAAGAAAGTAAACAGCAATTTGAAAATAAAAAGTTTTTTTAGCTGGGAAAATTGATTTTTCAAATTTTCTGAGGTGAATATAAGAGAAAGGAGACAAAGAGCATTGTGGGTATAGGTAGAGAGTCGCTATGGAAACATGTGTAGTTATTTTTTGGTGTTGAAAGGGATGCGATATGACGATGCTTGAAAACCCTACGTGTGAATCCGCTTTTCTTGTTGTAATGCGACTCAAGATTTGAATCGTTGCTCTCGACACAAAAGGACACGAGCAACTTTTTATGGCACTCGACGAAGATGTGAAAAGGGCGGATTGGCGAAGCTCAACCTCGGTGAAAGATAATTTTTTATTTGTCACTGAGGAAGGGAGGGATAGGGAAAGAGCAGACCGGAGGGTAATCTCTGGGCTGTCGTAGGTGATGGGCCAGTGATCGTTTTCTGATGCCACCGAGGGCCATTCCATGCGTCGTGTGTAGCGTGCCAATGGAGATTCTCTTTAGTTTGCTTTTCCACCCTAGTCTCATCACTCCCTGTTAAATTTGTCAGCACGCAAATCTAGGCGCCCTAATACGACTCAAAATACGTTTTGTTTGTTTTTTACCCTCTTTAGTCAAGACCTAGAAGTGGTTGTTTGGACTAGAGTGCACTCACATTACGTACCAATCTATTAAGAAATCATTAAATATAAACCGATACTTCCAAGATTGCATTTCTTGGAAATAGTACAGAATCTTTTTTAAAAAAAACTATTTCTTGGAATCTTGAAGACATTTTAAAAAAAACCGTTTATTTACTTAACCTAAAAAACCGTATAAAATCTGCAAACATTACGTAGTTTAGGGTGAAATGTATACAATTTCGAGTTTCTTAGGTAATAAATTGTAAACAGGAAAATCTTTACCCCCAAGTCAAGTTGCAACCCAAATATATTTTAATTACCCATTCCCCAATTACACGGTTTTTTTTCTCCCTATCCATTAAACAAAAAAATGAATCTCACGCCGGTCGAATATTTATCGTCACATTTGTTTTCAATATGTGTTTGCTTAATTCTTCCGCCAAGTTGCCTTTCATCTCAGTGGGTGGCAGAGACTCGTCATGCGTTATTTGGCATACTTCCAACTGGCGAGTCTTTTTATTTTATTTTTTCACCGTTGGCAACACTGTTGAGAAAGTTTGCCCATAAAGTTACGATAGGTCATCAACCGAGAGAAAATAGCACTCTGAAACAAGGGTTTCGTCCACAGATCTCTTTTTCATCCTAAGGACACAACCCGCATCTGTCCAAAGTCCAATCCGATTAAGCGCTCGCTCCACTTGGTCAGAGAATGACAAGTTCGGTTTGAAACTAGTAATAATTTAGTTTTTCCAGAAAGAGCAATAAAAACACGTCTTACCTATCTTAATCCGTTCAGAAAACACTCAAAGCTGTGGAGAAAAACTACTTTTTTTAATCGAACGCCAATCACTAGTTTGACAGTTGCCAAACGGCCAGAAATTCTTTGTTCCGTTCGAGTCAAACACAAATCGGTTGTGATTTTAACAGCGTTTGCTTTTATGCTAAACCTTTGCCGCAAACTCTTTCCCTTCACTGATTGCACTCACAGAATTCTCTTGTTCCCTTTTTCCGTATCGTTTTAACATTGTGATCACTATTGATCAAACACGTCACCACATGTCGGCGCTCAAGGATCAATGCGGTTCTTCTCTTTAACTTTGCAATGGAAGGAATCTCTCTCTCTCTCTCTCTTTTCCTCGCAAACAATTTAAGAGTCCAATCCTGTCTTTGTACGTGCCCTCCTTTTGATGTGTTTGTTAAAGGCCGCGTTCAGGGGTTTAAACCTATCACTCAACCATTGATCATTAGGATACAATCGTCGCAGGGTGGTCCACTATAACAAGACAACGCCCCTTTGCACGCCACGTTGGCTGATGCCGCCCATTAGATTTAAACATAGCTCTGTACTGAGTAATCGCACGAACTTGTCAAGAATTTCCGATTAGTTCCGATTTGATGTTTTTCCATTTGGGTAAGGCCTAATTAGATTTCATTTCTATCAAACTCTTAAATTTTTAATGTAAACGAAAAATCACCTAACAGTAAATAAATTGGCGTTTTCTCTTTAACCTTACAACACTTCCGGCTCAAGTTTAAATTTTTGATAAATTGAATTTATGTAAAATAAAACTGAAATGTTTTACATTTCAAAGCATTTAGAAAAGATACCACTTCTGGGGTTTACCTCAGTACGTAAAATTAATTACAAGATGGGCTTAGATATATTTATCTGGATGTTAACATTTTCAACCGGAAGTGCAGGTCTTCTCTTTCGAGTAGTTAAACATTATTTCCGGTTGAATGATATCAAAGTAAACGAGTGCTGCAGGACAATAATTTTAATCCTCTTTAAATTTAACAGCCCAATTTTTAACCGGAAGTAGCCTTTTGTCCCCTTCCAAACGAGCTCACTTGAAAAATTGTCCGTTCATTAAACGCCCGTCTCTCCATTTACCTCTTATTCAAACTCGCTACTAATTTCGCCACAAAGCAAACACTTAGTTCACATGTAGATGCGTCATTTTAGACTTTGTAATGAAGCAAGCTCTAACCCTTGGTGGGCCAAGTGGCAAGCACACTTTTCCTCGAGGTGTTGTTCCGCTCGGTTTCCCGTAATTGTCATTTCTATTCAAACGAGCCAACCCCACCTGACCTTACCTCATAGTGGCGGATGACCCTCATTTCTACTCTCAACCAACTAACGTTTCAGGTGTTAACTTGTAAATAACACAATAGCGACTTGTTTACAAAAATAGGTCTTGTTGTCGTGTCCACTTTTTGATACGTTTCAAGAATGTGAGTTGAAATCTTGAAAACTAAACTCATCCACCTGGTGGTCGTGCAAAGTTCGAGGACAAAGTCGGATAAAATGATAATTCGCAGTAGTGAACACGACTTGGGCCAGTGTCAGACCATTTCTCTTATCATTTTACGGATATGTGCTCAGAGTTTGTCATTGTAGTTGCAGGGGTTGGTGTTTCCTAAGAATTTCTCAGCTTGCAAAGCCCTGCTTATCTATAAATTTTAGTGGCATAAATGAAAACGTATCTCACCAGTTAATCCTCCCCCTTCTTCTTCGCTATGCGTCTGCATTAGAGGAAATTTGCCCGCGCCTTTCTAGCGTAGGAAATCGATATGGAAATGCACCTCGGACCCCGAGGAGAATAAAAGAACATTGGCAATGTCACGTCGACGGCGGCTGTGCTCGTGGTTTCCTCTTGTCTTGCGGTGAAGCCTACCACCGTTAATGGAATGCGACCATCCACCCCCACGAAAGAAGTGGGAGGAGAAAAAAAAATTGCAAAGTAGACAAAGCTGTTCAGACGAAAAGTGAGAATAATCTCGCATGTAATTTAAAGTAAGGTGAATTTTATTCGTTGCTTCATTACAGAGATGTTGTTGGCCAATTAACGAACTGAATTTAGCATTTCTCCAGGCAAAATGACACTTTTACGTCTAATTGGTTGGACAGTAAAGTCGTAGTTAACGCTCGCAATACTTTTCAAGTGAATTGAAGTGCGTTATCAGTTGCTATATTTTTTTTTTAGCCAATTACCGATTCCCTTACTAAACGACGAATCAGAATGAAGATCTTTATACCTAAACGAATAGTTAAATGTAGTGGAAAAAGTTTAAACTTTGAAATCAATTCTTTTACTGATGCATTCGGAGTGTCCCAGAAGTTTGACTTATGTTGTAAAACCAAGTTTTTTGTAAACTTACCTACGATTGGCAGGGTATACCCAATAAATAACACATGTTAGGGTTGAGTTTTCTCTTTACTCAACCCCCAACAAATACGCACTATTTTTTGGGTAGGTTTGCACCGCATGCATTATGGGTAAATTTACTTTGTATTGTGGAAGCCCTGGGAATTGCGAATGTAAGTAACGGATTTTTTTTCATTCTTTAAGTGAGGCAAAACCAGGTTGCAACGTTTTTGCATTTTATATTTTTTTCGACCACTGTCAATTTTCATTGAACGTTGAAATTACAACTTACGTGCAAGTTAAGTAATTACAAGTTACAATCAAATCGTGTTTGAAAGATAGTAGCAGTATAGAATATAGAATCTGAAAACCAGTATGAAATTCATCTGTGACTTT
Organism: Pachymerium ferrugineum; assembly: GCA_034686365.1. NCBI lineage: Eukaryota > Metazoa > Arthropoda > Chilopoda > Geophilomorpha > Geophilidae > Pachymerium > Pachymerium ferrugineum. Next base: position 4,290 of record JAQGAS010002354.1, read on the forward strand.
TTTATGTGACATCAAATGTTAAGTCATACAAAAAAAGCATTTAACAGAACAAGTTCAGTTAGAACGAAGTATCCATAAAGATGAGTTTTGTTATGTTAAAAGGGGGTATCCGGTGTGCCACGTGCTGCTGTTGTCATTGCAGTGGGGCCCTTGACCTTTTCCCCTCTCACGTACATCGATAATTCAACTCGTCCCCGCCTCTGTACGACTTTAGCCAGGTGTGTTTCTTACTTGGCCTTCTTCGTTTCTTTCTTGTTCACGTGGGAAAGGAGACACATATTTGTTCGTGATCAAAGGGTCGTATCGACGTGTCGCAGTTTTTTTGAGTATTTTTCTATATTTTTTAGATTGTCACCTGTCATTACGTGTTATTATTTGCTCCACTGATGGATTTCTTTTGGTCTGTTTTCTTTGGTCGTGCTTGGTTGATTTTAGAAAATTTCCTTTTTTTCCTTGCGAATTTTTTTCATATTTCAATGACGAAGTGTTTCCTTCAGTTTCGGTTTTCCTTATTTGCGTAATGAAAATGGATGAAAATGGAATCCATAAGGGTGTAAAATTCATCATATGCAAAAAGTAATTTTTCACCCACCCTTAAAAAGCAAACTTGATTTACTTCATTAACCTGATTTATCGGGTTAGAGTTCAGGTTAAGGTTCGGGGTCAAACTAAAAACTCGATTCTCTAAGTAGCAACAAAAGGGTTTGGCAGTCACAGACGTAATTCATCTTATTCAAAACCCTTATTGAATTTAGATTTGTATTTTTTCTTAAACATGTATTCAGTTGTGCTGATTTCAGGTCGAGTTCAAGTGACTAAATCCAGATTTAGTAGAATGCAAATTGTGTCAATTGGTTTAGAGGCTCGCTTGAATTCACGTTTGATAATCAACCATCTGCCCTTTGAATAGACAACAGATGGAACGTTGTTTAGTGAAGCAAAAGTTTTCCACCAAAATTCGTATACAAACAAAATCTATCGGCGAACAGCAGTTAACATGTCGTAAAATTCTTTTTTCCCCTGTTCCCTCAAACGGCACAAAAGGGAGAAAATAGCGAGAGGCAACGTCCTCGGTTGCGACTATCTTATTGGTTATTCATTGAACGTGTGAAGATGCACACTGGCCTCCAGCAAAGCCCAGGGATTCTTCTCGTCAGGTAACTTTTTTCTCCTTTTCTTAGAAGGACGAACGTAAAGAAAAAGGGAAAATAACCACAATGCACCTGGTAGCGAGAAATTAATTAGATAAGGAATTTTAAGCAGTAGCATCGCATTACCTTTTTTGGCAAAGGTCATCTTAGACCACCAATCGAATTGACATTACCCTGCCGTAGATCCATCCACAAAGGGGCAGGGATGAAGATGATGATGTAATGGTGATGATGAACGAGCTACACGAGTAAATTGCCTATTACGTTAATTGCGGCTATTTCGTATTCTAAGCACGAAAAGGTTCCAGACAATGCACCTATGTAGGAAATTGTTTTGAGGGAAAAAGAAGGAGAAAAAAAAAATGCAAGAAATTGGTGTTGAACTTAAATATGATTTTGTTTATCCAGTAGTAATTCGTGCAGCACGCCAATTCGTGACGTGTTTTCTTAGAGACTTTGTTAAAAATGCCATCTGTGACGTCATAAAAGGTCCATGTGTGCGGTAAATTACAGATGAACCCCGTGTTAGTAAATGAGTAGATGAAGTGAACGGATGGAATGTTGAAGCATTTAAAGCGAGCTCAAATGCAAATGATGAAATAAGGTGGATTTATGTGCCGACTCGACTACGTTTTTAATATTCCGAACCATGCGTTTGTCTCGAAGGACGACTCTGTTTTCTCGACAGCAATCTTGGGAATAATTTTCTTAGGTTTTCAAATGCAGTTTCTTTTGCCACCTCCTGTGTCTTGTCCGTGATAAGGTGTCACATGCATCTGTCGTGGGTGTTTATTGAACGGTAGTGACGGGTTTTACCAATCCCTTCCACCTCCTAAGGGTTATTTATAGCTACCACGTGCGTCTTGGGGAGCACGCACCCTCTCTTTAGGAAAATCTTGCAAGACGAAATATCCCAATCGGCAAATGGATGGAGACTCCAACGGATATGGACCACTTCACTTTAGTGCGCTTTCATGTCCGAATACTCCCATGCTCATTGTGTTTTCTTCTTCTCTGGCCACGTAATGATTTTGCACGTATTACAGCAAATGAGAAAACTGGAAGGAAATTGCACTGGACGTCATTTGGATGAGTGGGCGAATACTTAGTAGGAAGTTTTCTTCAAAATACTTAGATCAGCGCTTTCAAATTTCACTATTTCCTTAACGGAAAGAAAAATAAAGGAGGCTCATTAAAGATGCTCTTTAAAGAATAAATCAATCTTTTTTAAGGGAATATTTGTCTTAGATAATATGTAGTAGTTTTCTGATTGTTTAGGCAGATTAAATAGTTATAAATTTTTTAATAATTTTCCTAAAAATTAAAATTTTGAATTATATATGAAACTATAATCTCATGAACATCGGAAAGAGCTTAACCGTTTGAATATGGTCAAACCAACACACATTACGTTAAAGTTATTCGTTGAATATCAATCTCTAGCAAATTGTGGATATTAGGAATCCACCATACAGGCGTTAGCTAGCTCATGCGCAAGCGCGCTAACCAATGGGGCGATGTCGCTTCGGCAGTTCTAATAATGGCCGCAGTTCTAACAATTGTGGCGCGTCGATACTACCGGGTGGAATTCATTTCCGGTTCCACCTGGGAGTACCGACGCACCACCATTGTTAGAATACTGCGGCCATTATTAGAACTACCGAAACGACATCGCCCCATTAGAAAACATTACTCTGCGTTATTTCCGCATACCTCTAATGTGAATTCTAGTGTGAACTTGGAATAATACTGCTAGCACTGGGATTATTCAATAACAACAACGACCTAACCATTTGCATTTTGCATATTTGACCCGTACTTGTAAAGTAATCTCTTTTCTGCAGCTGTCCATATTGAAAATCATCGCAAACATACATTTGGTCTGTAGTGCGTACTGTACTTATTATGCACAGTACATAGCATGATAATGTTGCAGTGTTTCAATTTGTTCTGGTCTTGTGATCATACATTTTTGAGACGTCACTTAAGTCATTGAACTGCTAAACTTCGAATGTAGGCCTGTCTGTACTACTGTATAAAGGAATGTCTACAATGTTATTATTATAAGGTAACTGCATGTCGCGAAAACAGCAATATTTAGATTTAACAAATCGATTAACCAACTCCCCACTAAACATCCGTTTGCTATGCTTGCATTTTAAAGTATTTTATTGAATTCTGCGTTGTAGTTGCGTTGCATAAGGTCTAAAAATCAATCAAAACGAAAACACGACACGACAGTGTGGTACATTATGTCATCTTGTTTACCTTTAAATTGAAGAAAGACGCGAAGCGGTTTTTCACGCAATTTTGATGCAGCTGCCCTTCAAATATTTGCACAGAGAAATTATTGAATTATTTTGTTGATATTTTCTCGGTGGTTTACGCAGTAAGCAAACATACTGAAGGTCGTAGATTCTTTGTTGTCAATTTACCACGCCTAACATTTTTTCTCCCTGAAATGCTAAACTTTTTTTTATACAAATAAATGCACTGCTGCAGCCAGGAAGAATTTTGATATTAAAATTCCCGTGCCCCAGTTTGTTTTTCTAACTGGATGAACTTGATCTGGAATCTAGAAAGGACAAGATGAGACTTGTTTTTCTGTAACACTTTTTATGTCATGTTATTTGTGTTAAACATTTGAGTTTTCGCCGCCACCTGCTAGTAGATGGCGTCACGTTAATATCCATTGTAATAACTTATGTTGAGCCACGTAGTCTCTCTAAAGCCTCAGGAGAGTTCAAACTGAAAAAAAATAAAAAGGGTATATATAAAAGCGGAGTAGAAAAAGACTATTCCCTTAACGCATTTCGGATTTTTTTTTCTTTTTTCCCCAAGTTGGTTTCAGGATTCCTCAAGTGACGCATTTTTTTCATGTTTCTTATTGAGTGGTGTTTAGCCATCAAAATGGTTTTCTTTTTCTTCTGTGTACTTGCAGTCTTTGTAGATATCTGTCACATTTCTCCATCACTCATGCGGTCTAGAATTTTTTAGCTAACCACAAGTAAAAAAAGAAATCTAACTTTTTTTTTTCTTTTTACTTGATTTTCTCGTTTTCTCCATCATTCAAAATCATTAAATTTGATTGGTGACAATCTATTTAGGTGTGAAATAGATTCTATTTTGTGATTGCCTGGATGCTGCGACCATCTGGATTCGAGTTTGAAGCTTGAAAATATCGTATCGTTCTAACTTGGTGTCAAAGCCAGTGAAAGTTTCCCTTCATACAACAGATTTCAGTTGCTCAATTTTATTTTTTTGTATTACGTCTCAATGTTGAATGGATTAGATGAGGTTGTTTTGATCCTGTACAAGACAAGTTGAGATTTGTGTCTCTTGTTCGCCTCAAGGCCTATTTCTTAAAATTGATTTTTTTTTCTCCCCCCCTTCGTCGGATATATTATAGAGTTTACATGTTGAAAAATTCCGCTTTACAAAATCCTTAATTTGAAACGATATCATTATTATACCCTAATTACAACGTTTTGCAATGCATTTTTAAACATAATCCCATGTAATTTAAGCGATAAAAAATCTTGGAAAAAACATGTCTCTCTTGGAAGATTGAAAATTAAGTTGGAGCGTAATTATTTTTATAATTGTTATCAAATTTTTCATCTACTTCCTGCTCCAATTAATGTTGTTTTGTACACGTTTTCCAATAGGTAAACTAAGAATATTAGATTTTTTGATCGTAGCATGGATTTTATAGTTTGTCTGTTCCCATTATTTCAGGTTATCATGGATTAATTCATAATTAATGCAACAACTTGACATAGGAAGTGGGAGTTGATATCGTATTAAAAATTTTATTACATACATTAAAAGAAAGGCGAAAAAAATACTTCTTTAATGTTATAAAAAAAGTCGTGCAATTTTCCAATAATTTTTCTACTCTTAAAATATAATGAGAATCATTAACAAAAGGTGGGATTGGATTAGGATAAGAGAGGAGGGGCTTTCAGTAATATTATACCCTAAAGGAGGGCAAGCAAAATTGCCTTGGAAATGTTTTTTAAGTCTCGTATTGATCGTATTTTTAATAACGTATTAATAAAATATTATAAACTGAGGATGACCTAACCAAAATATAAATAAGTGAGAAGGGAAGATAGAGAAATGCAATTATTGAGAAAGGAAAACACATGTGCGAAGCAAAAAGATTGAACATAGAAATAAGTCAATAGCAAAGTTTTTACTACTCAGAAAGTAAAATTCAGCTGCAATGGATTTGCAGTTAATATTTAGGAAAAAACTGTCACAGTATTTCTTGAAATAAAATCACAATTTGGTAGTGATGATAAAAAGTATTTATAGCCGGTAGGCAGAAAAGCTGCATTTTCATGATATAAATTTTGGTACAAGCTTCGAAATTTAAAGCAAAGAATCACGTTTGCTGGGTTGCAAGAACGACTTTAAGTACATTATAGGTATGTCATTTGCAAGGTACTATATACTCACAGTATTCTAACCTATGTAAACTGAATTAATGACAATGTTACAATATTGTGGAAACTTTTGTGTTTTAAGTGGTGAAAAAGAAAAATATTTCCTATTTAATTTAATCTTTTTGTCTTCTTACTTGTTAGTATTGATCTAGACGAGTATTCCATGTTCATTTGCTTTACTTTTATGTTCAACAAGTGTTTCGATTTCAATTTTCAAAAAGCTTCGAGGAAGAATATTGCAAAAATGAAATATGTACAAAGAATATATATTGAATTCTTTAAGTTGTGGCCTTGCCGTTAGTTTTTATTGAAAAATATTTTTTAACCGGCTGTTAATTTAGTTAAATTCGATATCCGTGCCTTATAACAGTAGGTAAACGGTACAGTAATTTCAAGGGAATGGTTCTCAGTACATATAAGTGTGCAAGGTTATCCTTGCAGGATTAAGACAGAAGAAGACTTATAAAAAACTGAATTCATCTTAACTGTATTTTACATTTCAGTTATAAAGTTATGAGAGACGTATAAGGATGTAGTAACTGGCAACAGACAAATATACCAGCTAAAAATTTGCCCAAAAATACTGTAGTAAAACTGCAGGAGTATTGCAGTTTTGCTCAGAAAATAGCAGTAATCCTCAAGTTTTTTTCTTTTTGCAATATTTTATTTGCTGTGCTTTTTTCAAGCAGTTTTTCCAAAAGCTGCACTAAAACTGAAGGATTATTATAGTTTTGCTACAGTTTTTTCGGCTGGGTAATGCGCACAACCTGACTGTCTATCGTTATACAGATTTAGGAAAACAATTTATGACTTTTATAATTTTTTTAACGAACTTACAGAGTTTGTAACGATATTTTCGGACCTAAGTTATGCGATCTCTGGTGTTTATTTATATTATTCTTTGTGGGATAGGAAGAGTAAATCACCAACAAGCAAATCTGCGCCACTTCCTACTCCTTATAACTTTGACGAAAAATTTTATACAATTTTCTGTGATTGTTGTTAGCAGTACAATTGTAAACATAAATCGGAATTATAATTAAACAATGGGGTTGGGGACCGATTTAGGGACAAACCTGGCCGCTGTAGGTCGCATGGTCGCGAAAGGACATAACCGGTTC
>JAQGAS010002355.1:0-11009 GCA_034686365.1 Pachymerium ferrugineum
GCAACTAACGATTAACCATAAACGGAATAAACAATTAAGTTGCAAGTCTATTGCAATTACTGCTTTGGACTGCGTTTTCGTGATATTATTTTTTTTAGCTTATCTATTTCATCTAATGAACCGCAATAAGGCAAAACGGTTTCCATTCATGGTAATCTATAATTTGAAAGTTCAGAATGCAAAATTGCTTATTTGGTTTTTAAAAAAATTTAAATAATCACTTGCACTTTGCGCCCATGGCATGGATTTTATTGTTTATCCAATTATTGACGTATTGTATGTTTTCTTCCAAACTGACACAAGGAATTCGCGTAGTATTTAAATTAAATACGAAAACTGAAATGATACGATTAGAAATTGAACTATTTTTAGGCCATAAAACGCAAAAGCAAGTTACGTACTTGCACTTCTTTTCCCCAAAAATGAATAAGTGGCTTATATAAACCTTCCTACCTGAAGAAGCTAGCGACTTACACTTTACACATGCATTTCCTAACCCATCTTTTAGCTTTTTTTTTTTTTTTTAGAGTAAACCTTATCCTTCACCACGGATTGTAGGTCAAAAAGTGGGCCAAATTTAAGTAGGAAATTGAAATTGTGTGTCATTGACGCTTGGGGCGAGAACAGCGCGTGTTGTTCGAGGCGGCAATTTTTAGAAACGAAAATGTTAGGTTGGTACCATTGAATAATTAAAATTAAAATATTTCATACCCTGACACGTCCTCGCCGAAACGGCAAAACAAATCGAAGTTAAATCACAAGATTAAAATAGTGTAATAATAGGTTACGGCAGTTATTCCGATTTAATCAGATTCACTGACTACTATTCTTACTGACTTTCAACCTGAGTTAATTAGACTTACTTGAGTAACAGAAAATAGGAGACTAACAGCATAACCTACAGTTACAAAAGCTCTGCCAGTAATGGGTGTTTTTTGAATACTTGGTGTTAATTCGTGTAGATTGACCTATGTTGTCACCATGTAGTTACCAAAAATGTGTTAACTTTGGCACGTTTTACAGAAAGCCACCATATCCATTGCACATATCCAAAAAGACAAAACTACATTTAAAAAATTCTCTTACCTCATTATAAATTTGAAGTTACCACAATAATATGTATGGCATGTACCGACAGCTTGTGTATCTATCGTTCGATAATACTTCCCAGTTGTCAACATTTCGTGTAGTTCACAGCATCGTCACACTAAAACAAATTGGAATTGAATTGTATAAAAAAAGTGCCATTAGTGGAAAGTGAAACGAAAAAAGAAAATGTATCAGTGCTCAACATGATCGACAAATTTTCAAATACAGCTGCACTCTGTTTTTTAGTAACTACTTGCGCAATCTTACTATCAAACCATTTTTTGAATAATTTTTCACAATATTCAAAGAGAGTTAAAAATGAAATGCCCAAAAACAGTCCAATATTACCTCCAAGATCAGTTACTAGACTTGGAAATGGGTAAGCCAACTCTTCCTCAACAATTATTTTAATATTTGTATTGGGAATCTAATTGATGACTGTGCGCCCACTGTGCGCCATGCTCTTCCGGATAAAGCGGATGCGCCACACCGGAAGTCGTCACGTGGCATGACCGTTTATAATTTGTTTTCTTTGACATCTCAACCTCTAACAATATTTCATACAACTCATTAATTTCAAAGATAGAATTGCAGTACGGTAAATCAGAATCCATGAATGAAATTCTGTGTTAATAAACCTTTTAATGCATTAAGCAAAAGTTACTTACTTGTAATTCGCTCCGAAAAATAGTATGGGAATCAATCCACTTATTAATGCAACGCGTTTCCTCTTCCAAACTTACACAAGGATTGCGACGAGTATTTAAATAAGAAAACTGAATAAATGAGATTTTATAAAGGGATTATGTAAAGTTAATAATACTCACTTCTGTTTCTATTAACGAAATAATATTAATTTGCTCGGGAGGTAGCATTAATCGTCCATTAAATGGCATTTTTCTAAATGCTTGTGGCACTATATTAAAATCAATCTGCGAAAAGAAAGTTCAATTTTCGTGAACATGTATAAGCCATTTAGCTTTTCTCACCATTAAATTGTATGGAGAACATACGTCTGTTTTCACCCAGCACATCCACTGCATTCCAACAGCTTGCCAAAGTATGTCTGCGTGTTTTGAAATTGCACGTTACCTTTAAAACCATATTAATAAGATAGATTTTACTAAAATATTCCGCACCTTTTTTGTTTCCATTTAATAGTCTGTGATTGGTAACTAATTGCCGAAAATTTGTGCAGGCGAATTGGTGCTATCGATATGACCACTCAGTAATTGCAGACATTAACAATCACTATGGATCAAGCGTGTAAGAATACTTACAGGGCTGTGTTGCTCAATCAACTAGTGACTTCAAAGAGCAATCTTTCATTAGTTTGCAATCAAACAAATGATTTGTTGAATTAAACAAAGAGCTTCCTGTAAACTAATAAATTTAAAAACAACTGCACACGTTGACAAGTACACCGTGAAGTTTATTTATGAGAATAGCAGTGAATACCTCAAATTTCATTAATCAGGTTTCGACTAAAAATAGGTTAGTAGTGATTCAAAAATAAATTTAACGAAAAGTCAAAATATGAGTATAAAGCAAGCCAAGTTACACATTAAAATTGGAAATTGCTTTAACAGTACTTTTTGAGCAATTTTTGAAAGTAGTGGAATAGTGTGAGCACAGAAACGCCAAGGAAAAGCCCAATATTGCCTCCGATATCCGTGATAAAACTTGTAACGAATACGTGTAAAACTCTTTTACGATTAACTTTGCATTCGTACTTGGGAATAAACCCAAGTCAGTCTGTCTGGTAACGCTCGGATAATGTATCATCGAAACAGAATAGACAAGTAAGTTGCAAGCTCTATTGCAATTACTGCTTTTGACTGCATTTTGGGCACGTGATATTATTTTGTTCAGCTTACCTATTTCATCTAACGAACCGCAATAAGGCAAATCAGATTCTATCCATGGTAATCTATAATTTAAAAGTTCAAAATGCAGAATTGCTTATTTTGTTTTTAAAAAAATTTAAATAATCACTTGCACTTTGCGCCTAAGGTATGGATTTCATTGTTGATCCAATTATTGATGCATTGTATGTTTTCTTCCAAACTGACACAAGGAGTTCGCGTAGAATTTAAAATATGAAAACTGAAATGATACGATCAGAAATTGAACTAATTTTAAGGCCATAAAAGGTAAAAGCAAGTTACGCGTACTTACATTTCTTTTCCCCAAAAATGAATAATCGGCTTATACATAACCTTCCTAAATGAAGAGGCTAGCAACTTACACTATACACATGCGTTTCCTGACCCATGTCTTTAGCTTTTTTTTTTAGGGTAAACCGTATCCTTCACGTGGACTACTAACCAAACCATGCACTGTAGGTAAAAATGTGGGGACAGCTGTTAGTGGGAAATTGAAATTGTGTGTATTGAGGCTAAGGCGAGAACAGCGCGTGTTGTTCGAGGCGGCAATTTTTAGAACCAAAACTATTAGGTTAAAATATTTCATACCGTGACACGTCCTTGCCCGAAATGTCAAAATAAAGCGAAGTTAAATCACATTCTTCACTCAATACTGTCATAACTATTCTCACTGACTTTCAACCTGAGTTAACCAGACTTACTTCAGTAACTGAAAATAAAAGCTGAAGAACATAATTTACAGGTAGAAAAGCTCTGCCAGTAATTGGTGTTTTTTGAATACTTGGTGTTACTTCGTGTAGATTGACCTATTAAAAAATAATCTTAATATTGAGATGAATTTAGAGCACCATGAAGTTACCAAAAATTTGTTTACTTTGGTACTCTTTAAAATCAGCCACCAAATCCATTCCACTCCAACATATTGCCAAAGTATATCTTCACATACCCAAAAAAACAAAACTACATTTAAAAATTGCTCTTACCTCATTATAAATTTGAAATTGAAGTTACCACAATAATATGTATGGCATGGACCAGCTTTTGTATCTATTGTTCGATAATACTTTCCAGCTGTCATACATTCCGTCTCATCTACAGCATAGTCACACTAAAATAAATATAATCCAGTAAATGTTAAAAAAATAAAATAAATAAAAGTTTATTACTTACAAGAGTCACGTGTTCAAACTGAGGAAAATAATTACTTTTCCTTAAATCTAACAAGCTTGTATTAATGCTACTAAATGGTAGTTGTTCCTGTTCCCTCTCTTCTAATTGAGAGCATGTCTCATTTCTTTTACAAATTCCATAAAATTCTTTATTATAAACGTAACCGCGACTATATATTGTAGGGCAGATAGTAACTGCAGGAAATTTGAAGTTTAAAATAGTTTCGATTTCGATATCTTCGCTAGTGGGTTTCCATAAATATTTTTCAACACAAATTCCAATTTGCCAAAAACAAACACACGTACTGAAAATTGCAATAAAAGCCATAAAAACTTTTTGACCAGTTGTCTCTCTAGAATTGGCTTGTTTTGATGTTGCCCATGCGTTTAATCTGCGTTGATGACGTAATTGTATTCTAGACCTATAACCAGCATATAATTCAAAAGAAGGGAATATTGGGAGAACATTAGAAACATCATCCTGTATAGTGTATTTAAAAAAATTTTTGTCTACAATAGGCTTACAGCAATGAAATGAGTTTCAGACGTTCTGATTGATGATGCTTAATTCCTTGCAAATTCTTTGAAAGTTTAGAGACGGCTAAAATGCATTTAAAATGAATACAAACAAGACAAGTAAATAAAGAATAAAGAAAGGGTCTTTCTTAATTCTTGCAAGAGTAAGGTTTTAGATTCTACCATTGACCTATATTCTAACGAAGGTGTAAATAGCTATGAGGTGTATGGACTATGACTGTGATCTCTATTTTTAAACAAACCTACAAACAGATTTTACTGAAAATTCCATACCTTTTTTGTTTCCATTTAATATTCTGGGATTGGTAACTAATTGCCCAAAATTTTTCCAGGTGAATTGGTACTATAGACATGACCACTCTGTAAATGCAAGACATTAACATTATTATGGATCAAGCATATAAGAATACTTACAGTTAAAGGCTGTGTTGCTTCCCTACTCTGCATTAGAGAATGCCCAATCAGCTGGTGACTTGCAAACAGCAAACTCCTTCATTTGCAATCAAACAAATGATTTTGCTAAATTAAAGAAAAGAGCTTCCTGGAAACTAATAAATTGAAAAACAACTGCACTCAACAAGTGCATACAGAGTGAAGTTTATTTATGAGAATAGCAGTGAATACTTCAAATTTCATTAATCAGGTTTCGACTAAAGATAGTTTAGTATCATTGATTCAAAAATAAATTTAACGGGTATAAAGCAAGCCAAGTTACACATTAAAATTGCAAATTGCTTTAACAGTATTTTTGAAACAATTTTTGAAAGTAGTGGAATAGTGTGAGCACAGAAACGCCAAGGAAAAGCCCAATATTGCCTCCGATATCAGAGATCAAATTTGTTAACGAATACGCGTAAAACTCTTTTACGATTAACTTTGCATTCGTACTTGGTATTAAAGCCAAATCAGTCTCTTCGTTAGTGGTATAATAGTCTGACTTTGTAACAGAATAGACAATTAAGTTGCAAGCTCTATTGCAATCACTGCTTTGGACTGCGTTTCGGGCACGTAATATTATTTTGTTCAGCTTATCTATTTCATCTAATGAACCGCAATAAGGCAAATCGGATTCCATCCATGGTAATCTGTAATTTGAAAGTTCAGAATGCAGAATTGCTTATTTTGCTCTAAAAAAATTTAAATAATCACTTGCACTTTGCGGCCATGGCATGGATTTTATTGTTGATCCAATTATTGATGCATTGTATGTTTTCTTCCAAAGTGACACAAGGAATTCGCGTAGTATTTAAATATGAAAACTGAAATGATACGATTAGAAATTGAACAAACTTTAATGCCATTGTAAAATCTTGTGACATTTTTACGCCCGAAATGTCAAAATAAATCGAAATTAAATCACAGTTGAAAGAGTGCAATAATAGGTTACGCCAGTTATCCGATTTAATCAGATTCACTGACATCACTATTCTCACTGACTTTCAAACCTGAGTTAATCAGACTTACTTTAGTACTTGAAAACAGAAGACTAACAGCATAACCTACAGTTACTAAAGCTCTGCCAACAATAGGTGTTTTTTGAATATTTGGTGTTAATTCGTGTAGATTGACCTATTAAAAAATTACCTTAATACTGAGATGAATTTCGAGTATCATGTAGTTACCAAAAATACGTTTACTTTGTCACGCTTTACATCCAGCCACCAAATCCATTGTACTCCAACATATTGCCAAAGTACATCTTCACATACCAAAAAAGACAAAACTACATTTTAAAAAATTCTCATACCTGCTTATAAATTAGAAGTTACCAAAATAATACGTATGGCATGTACCAGCTTGTGTATCTATTGTTCGAGAATACTTCCCAGTTGTCATACATTTCGTCTCGTCTACAGCATATTCACACTAAAATAAACATAATGCAGTAAATATAAAAGAAAAAAAGGAAAAAAAAAGTTTATTACTTACAATAGTCTCATGTTCAAATTGAGGAACATAATTAGTTTTCCACAAATCTAACAAGCTTGTATTGATGCTACTAAATGGTAGTTGTTCTTGTTCTCTCCATTCTAATTGAGAGCATTTCTCATTTCTTTCACAAATTCTATAAAATTCTTGATCATAGTCGTAACCGCGACCATGTCTTGTTGGGCAGATAGTAACTGCAGGAAATTTGAAGTTTAAAAAAGTTTCGATTTCGATATCTTTGCTAGTGGGTTTCCATAAATATTTTTCAACACAAATTTCAATTTGCCAAAAACAAACGCATATACTGATAATTGCAAATAAAAGCCATACAAATTTTTGACCAGTTGTCTCTTTAGGATTGGTTTGTTTTGATGTCGCCCATGCGTTTAATCTGCGTCGATGACCTAATTGCATTCTAGACCTATAGCCAGCATATAACTCAAAAGCGGGGAATATTGGGAGAACCGTTGAACGCATCATACTGTATAGTGTATTATTTGTGTTTACAATATGCTTACAACAATAAAATGCGTTGCAGAAGTTCTTCCTTGCAAATTCTTTGAAAATTTAGAGACGGCTAAAATGCATAATGAATACAAATGAGTGAATTAATCGATAATAACGTTACAAGACACCGTGCTCTATAAAGCTTGTATGTATTATAATCTCAACCTGTAAAATTAACAGCTGTATATACGATGTCTTTGATACTATTAATGATTGATAAAGTGAACCTTTCAGGTTTGTAAGGCAGTTGCTTGGAAACTAATGGCTAACCAGAAAAGGAAGTATTTCAACATCAGAAAACAACTATTTTTTTGTTACATTTTACTTTCCCGTATCGATTGATAATGGGAACTTTTAAGGTTTGTAAGGTAGTTGCTTAGAAACTAATGGCTAACCAGAAAATAAAGTACTTCAACGTCAGAAAACAACTACTTTTTGTTACATTTAATTCCCAGCATCAATTTAAATATTGCCACATGAGAGGAAAATTGAAAAAGCAGCTCGTGAGAAAACTGCTGCTTTTAAAAAACTGAATTAAGGCCACATTAAAAAAACGGTAGTGATGTAAACTGCAGTTTTTTAGAAGAAAATGTGATAAAACTGCAGAAAAAACAGCCCTAAAAATGGGCCAAATTCTGTAAAAAAAAAAAAAAAAAAAAAAAACACCAAAACGTGCAGAAAATTTGCAACGTGCTGCAGTTTTTGCATACTGCAATTATATGAATTAAAGTTTATACAGCGTTTTATTTTTTGATTGATTCCCACCAACCGGTCAATTTGAAACAATTTGAAAAACATGGCATGGATTTTATTGTTTATCCAATTATTGACGCATTGTACGTTTTCTTCCAAAAATGAATAAGTGGCTTATATATAACTTTCCTACCTGAAGAAGCTAGCGACTTACACTTTACACATGCGTTTCCTAACCCATCTCTTTAGCTTTTTAGAGTAAACCTTATTCTTTACCTGGACTAACAACCATGGATTGTAGGTCAAAATGTGGGGCCAATTCTTAGTAGGATTATGGAAATTGTGTGTCATTGACGCTTGGGGCGAGAACAGCGCGTGTTGTTCGAGGCGGCAATTTTTAGTACCAAAACTGTTAGGTTGATACCATTGAATAATTAAAATTAAAATATTTCATACCCTGACACGTCCTCGCCCGAAATGTTAAAACAAATCGAAGTTAAATCACAAGATTAAAATAGTGCAATAATGGGTTACGGAAGTTATTCCGATTTAATCAGATTCACTGACTACTAACCTGAGTAAATCAGACTTACTTCAGTAACTGAAAATAGAAGACTAACAGCATTAAACAACAGACCTCATTAAAAAAACAGCAGTGATGTAAACTGCAATTTTTTAGAAGAAAATGTGGGTAAAACTGCAAAAAACAGCCCTAAAAATGGGCCAAATTCTATAAAAAAATGCAGTAAAATTACAATGTGCTGCAGTTTTTGTATACTGCAATTATATGAATTAAAGCTTATATAGCGGTTCATTTTTTGATTGACTCCCACCTAACGGTCAATTTGAAACACTTTTTGAAAACTTTGTCACCACATTCAAAGATGGTAATCAAAGAAATTCCCAAAAACAGTCCAATATTTCCCCCCAGATCGGCAACTAAATTCGAAAACGTGTAAGCTAACTCTTCAGTTACAATTAATTTGGTGTTGGCACTGGGTAAAACATTAATGTCAGTTGTAGTCCTAGTTACATAAGAGCGATGTGATACTTCATACGACGTAACGTCACAAGCTCTTTTACAATCTTTGTCCTGAATGAAATTTTTAACTTGGGATAATATTTTATACAAATCATTAACTTCAAGCATCGAATTGCAATACGGTAAATCTGATTCCATGAATGGCAATCTAAATTAAAAGTACCCAAAGTTAAAGAGTTGAGAAATTCTAAACTCTAATTCTCACTTGCACTTTGCTCCCAAAATATGAATTAACGAATTAGTCCTGTTATTAATGCAATGGGTTTCTTCCTCCAAACTCACACAAGGATTATTACGGGTATTTAAATGCATTACCTAAAACAGTTACAGAAATGTTGTAATGCACCAAATTCCCGCTTTACTTACACCAGAATCAAACAAAACGTATCGAATCCCGTAAAAGGTTGCTCATAATTTTGGCAAAACCACATTTCATATAAGAGTTAAAAATTACTTACCTCAACAAAAGATGTTAATATAATGTGTACAAAGTGATGAGATAAACGTAATTTTCCATAAAATGGCATTTTTTTGAACGTTTGTGATGATTTGCTGAAATCAACCTAAATAAAAAAGGTTATGTTATTACTTGATTTTAGAAAAATGAATTATAGACTTCACCATTACTCGACCTGCTAGTTTAGGTACGTTTTTTGCTCTGATCCACCACACCCACTGTACTCCAGAATACCTCCAACGTCTATCTGCATCATTGTACGAAAATAAATTTGTAAGCTAACGAATCAATTAAAAATAAAAAGGCAAAACCAGTGTAAATATCAAGGCATCTTCCAGCTACCGAATCAGTCTCGAAATCCCATGATGTCTGTTTTTTGCATTCAGTCTGATTTGTAGCTCTTTTACACTGCAAATGAAATGTTTTACATAGTAAACAAACATCTTTTATTAACTCACCGTTGTTCCAGCTTTAAAACGCGTAACGTAATTATTACGCCGCCACATGTTTAAAACAGACGACTTCAAATCAGTAAAATTAAATTGCAGCTTTTGAAGGTCGTCTAATTCGGAGCATTTTTTATTCGATTTGCAGATTGTCTTAAATATCCCCATAAATTGAAAGACACCCGTTTCCGTGGCTGGACAAATTCTAACAGCCGGCATCACGTATACCGTAAAGACTTCCATTGCAGTTTTAGAGTTGACAGGTTGCGATAAATACTTTTCGATACAAATTTCTATTTGCCAAATGCATAAACAACTGCTGGCCATTATACACATAAGCCAGACAAGAGTTTTATTTTGGGCAAACTTTCTTACTTTTACGGTACGATTCATTACATACCTTTTGTTTCTCTTCAATACTCTGTTATTGATTTGACAACTAATTGGTTGCACCAAATTTTTAGTGTGCACTGACCGCATTGATCTAATCATAATTACACACAATTTGCAATTCTTGTGATTACACGTTTTAAAGAAAAGCAAACATCTGGCAGTTCACATTTGTTTAACGTCATGACCAAAATTGTTCAGTTATTTAAACAAAACATAATATTGATTTACTAACCTCTTTTATCAAACTAAAAAAAATTAAATGGTTTTAGACAGATGTCAAAATTTTTTTAAAAAGAAAAGTGACATAAAATTGATAGCACTCGACAAAATTGAGTTTTGCACTTACGTCTACTATTGATTTTTTAACACCTGTCCAACTATAAAATATTTCAATCATCTCTCTGAATAAATTTTACATATTGATAACAGGGCCGCAAAGTGGATAACCCAATATCTTAAGAGCTCATTAAACTTTCTTAAATATTTTATCCAATACATTTTCAAAAATTGTTATCAACGAAATGCCTAAAAATAACCCAATATTGCTCCCAACATCAGTTACTAAACTTGAAAATTGGTAAGCCAACTCTTCCGTAACAACTAATTTTCTATCTATGGCTGGTATTAAATTAATGAAGGTTAAATTTCCCGTGATTGGGAAAGACCAAAGTGATAAAGAGTAGGTAGTTAAACTACAAGGTCGCTTAGCGCAGTTAATATCGTTCAATGAATGGTAAACTTCAAGAATTACTTTATATAATTCAGTGATCTCAAATATTGAACTGCAATATGGTAAATCTGAATCCATAAAAGGCAACCTGTATACGAAAAATATAAACGAATGGAAAAATTGTTTTTAAA
>JAQGAS010002356.1:0-10997 GCA_034686365.1 Pachymerium ferrugineum
TATACCCCAACATTTTTTTCAGATTTTAACGAACTCAATTGCTGCATTAAACTAAACAATTGCTCGAAGTGACTAGTTTGTAACAACAGTTCCATGGGCAACTTGGATCTGGGAGGAGCAGGTAACTGTGAAGTTGGCTCTAAGCCTTCCCGTTTTCTTTGAGGTCTGGCTGCACCCACAGAAACGAAAACCAACTGGAATTGGAAAAAAAAATCAATTTTTCTACTCATGTTTATTATTTCTAACCACAAGAACTACAAACCTGCAAATCTTTAAAACCCATATCCTGCAAAGTTCTTTCATCTAAATCTGCAGACAATTCTTGACCCTGACTAATCATTCGGATTGGACCTTCGGTTGGTGGCAGCCCGGAACTAGTCTCATTATCCTGAGAAGTTGATCCAGAATCCTACCAGTACATTTTCATATTACACAAGTGAGAGATCAAAAATCAATAGTAAAACTTACCTGACCCGCAGGTTTTCGCTTCTGCCGCTGAACCCGTTGCAACTGTTCCCACCACCGCGTTACTTCAGCTCTTAATTCAGCAACGTAATCGGATCCCAACATTTCAAAGGTTACCTGTTTATAAATTTTATTAAACAATTCATTATTTTTTTTATTTCAACAATGCTTACTTTATCAGATAAACCCCCAGGTTGGCAAACAACACGAAGTGATGTCGCTTGTTTTTCAGCAAAAGTTTTTTGATGTCGCATTATACCACAGCCATCCAAATACCAAAGGCGTAAGTGATAAGAATACCTGATAAGAGTACAATAGGTAAAATTCGGTACTATAAACTTATTTTCGAATTATAAACCTTCTTTGAAAAGTTTCCAAATGAGTTTTTAACAAGAGGAGTCCCCTTTGAATTATAATTAAATTAGCATCTTCTGCATCTTCTAAATGCTGAGACGCCGTGCACAAATTATTCATGCACCGTTCAATAAATTCGTCTTCTTTCTCGAGAGTCCCATGGTGAACTGGAAAGTGTCGGAGTTGAGTTTTACTGTGTTCTCTTTGACATTTTTTTACTTACTGTTAATGTAATAACTATTCAAATATTGAATCGCCGCCATGCTCACATCAGTGTTTTCAGCTCGCAAGGCGATACCCCACAATTGATCCATTCCAGACAACTGCAAGAAGCAAAAAAAGCAACACAAAATCAATTTTAAAAAAAAAAATTAATTTTCTCATTCGTAATACGTCCGAAGAAGATGCAAGATCCGACGAGGATGTAGCAAGATGAGTCAAGCTGCTAAGCTGCTGGTACAAATTTAAAGCAGTCATGCTCGTAGTTTCTGGGGGCAATAACGGCATCTAAAAACACATTTAAATGTTAAATTGAATAATAAATATTGCTTAAAAATTTTCACACCTTTTCCAAAAAAATGTGTTTGAACGTGTCCAAACCCATTGCATGTTGATCTTTATTTTTGGCTTGATTGAGTAACCAACTGAAGAGTTCGTCAGAGCATTCCTGATCGAACGCTAAACAACTCCATAATGTATCGACTTGTTCTAACGTTAAACCTAGAGAAATAATTTTAAATATTGCACTTCCCAAAATGGTATACAAATTTCGTACGAAAACTATCAGGTGAACCCATGGAAGAAAATACGCAAGTAACAAATTGTAATCTAACTTGTATTTCTGTTTGATGGCTACACCTGAAAAAGAAAACATTTTAAAAAGGGATTCAGAGTTGGATCAATCACTTTTTATACATTAATTGTGAATGATTTTCCATTTTCGTGGCACTGTTTGTGTACGTGACAAGATTATTAAAAAAATGTTTCATCATTTTGTGCTCCCTTTCAGCCCATCTATACAATAAATATTTCAAATATATATGATTCCTGTTTTAATAGGTAGTAACTCACAATGTGATTGCATGCGTATCCATTCCCACTCTGTATTGCTGAAATGAAGCAAATAACTTAGGAAGTAAGCGTAATGACACAACAACGGATCTGAAAAAAAAAATAAAGTAATTTGACTGTTTGGTTCTAAAACAATAATAAACAAAATTTACCGATTGAGGGCTAAGTTTTCTAAACAACCTTCAATAAACTTCATTCGAATTAATCGATCTGTTGACCAACAAACCAAGTTGCAAAGAGTTTTTTCTGTTTCGGCCGCAAGACCTTCTCCTAACTGTCCCTGTAAATTAAAGATTGTTATTCATTTCGCATATGAAACGAATTCAACAAATACTTACTACTGTGTCGTCTTGTATCAAATCCCAAAGTAGTGTATTACCAGGTTTACAAACTTGTTCAATATCAAATTGTCCTACAGTGGGCTGCTGATCTTTAGTGCCATAACGATGAAACACTAAATTAAAAAAAAATAATTTAATTATAGAAGCATTGCATGAATCACACGTAAACAGTTTTTACCTTTAGCGTGATGCAAATGAGATCGGTACATGGAGTTCATAGTTGCAAAATGCTGATGAATTTGCTGTGAATTTAAATGCGATTGAGTTCGTGCCGTTAATTGTACCAATTCCTCTTCGCATCCTGACTCTTCACCATCAAAGTCAGCCATATTTTTCTCAGACTTGTTGCTTATTCGAGAACTGCAGCTTCCATCATCAGGACTGAGAATATCCTCGACCATGTCACTGAAACAGTTGAAAATTTTAGAATCTAAAATTAATCAAATTTATATTTACTTTACCTCGGTTCACGCATGTGACGCTGAGCATGAATGTGTTCTAAATATTCCCGGCAGTCATAAATTTCGTTTTCAACAGCTTCACCCAACTGTGGATAATCCCGAGAACTAATTTCTCTATCTTGCCCTTCATCAAACTCAGCCACACCTTGGTTTTCGACAACCTTTTCTGTTTTTGCATTACCAATTTTCTTATCGGTTACTTTGGCAGTTACGTTTTTAACTTCATCAGTTTTACTTTTCTTCGCATCTGCAACCAATGACTTTGATTTCTTTTCTACATCCAAAGCTGAATTTTTTTCATTAGCATTTTTATCTGCAGTTGGCTTATCGCTAATAGCTTCAGTTTTATTTATCGGTTCTTCGCTTTGTCCTAACTTTTCAGCAGCCCCATCCTCTAATAAATCTTTGATCGATACATTAGCTTGTAAATCATCCTTATTGTCTGCTAATTCTGAAAAAACTTTACTAGCTCGTTTTAAATTTTCTTCCAAGTTGATCTTAGCAGCAGCCATGTTATCTACATTTCTCTCTTCCGATTGGGTCGCTTTACCACTGCCAGTTATAAATGTTTTATCATTGATCCTATGCGTTCTTAATTTCTGTCTATGTCGATATAATTTGCAACGGGTTTCCTGGACTTTTTCATCGACCGACGAATCTTCGTTACCGGAATCATCTTCTGTATCACTCATGGTACTCAGTCCACTCACTCGTAATCCAGGGTTATCCCCAACTCCTTCACAGTCGGTTGGTAATGAATCGTTGCTAACATTACTTAAATCGCTATCTAAAGCGCCACTGCTAGCTGAACTGTCATCAATTGCTGCTATTTCTCCTGGTTCTCGACGAGAGATTATTCTTTTTCGTTGTTTGTGCCTTTGATGAAGAACTTTTTTCTTCCTCGTTACTTGTTTCAGACGTTTCTTTACACCTTCATCACTGCCATCATTGCTACTTGCTCTTTTATCACTCAATTGTGAACTATCAGGCTGTAAATTAAATTTTATCGTAATTGAAAGAGAGAAAATTTTGATATTTAATATCTCTGCGTACTTCACTAGTATTTTGAGCAGGTTGGCAATCGCTTTGCTCTTCCTCATCGCTATTACTCGCTTCAACACTCACGCTGTGTTCGCTGCTACTAACATTGCGTTTTACCGTGGCACCTAGAGCAACTACAATCATAATATTCTTAAAATAAAGCTTTTAAGATGCAATATGACTTTATATTTACCTTTTTCTAAATCGGTTACATTAATCGAACCTTTTAGCATAGCTGTGAATGGAGAGTGAGAACTAGGATATTCAGTCATAGTCATATTTGTGTGCGAGTTCCCTCCACTAGACCAGATAAATTTAATAAGAGCGGACGCAAGACACAAAGTCTGTAAAATTAATAAATGGTTAAGATATTAGTCATTCTAATAATCATTAAAATTTTACTTGTTCTGTGTGTTCTTTGGGTTCTAATTTACATAGCAAACAATATAAGTGAAGTACAGGATGCGCTTCAAAATTTTTAATTAATGGTGGAAGTAAGTCATGCACTTGTTTGCTGCAATGTTTCAATTGAGCAGCTGCCCAAATACAATCAATATGGTCGTTGGTTATTCGACCCTCAGTTGCAAGAAAATTGAGCACGTAATGACTTTGCTTTATGATCTAAGAAAAAAATGAATTCTCGGTTAGCTACCTTTTACGGCGGAAATGAATTTTTAAAAATAATCCTTACCTCCACATGTAAATTTGGTCCAAAAATGTGTTCAATCACTTTATTCTGGATAAGCCAGTTTGCTAATGCCATACCAACACTTTCTGTTTCAAGAAACGTCTCACTGTTACACAGTTCGGTGTACATGTTTATATGATTCTGTGATTAAAATGTATTCAATTTAACCCCAAAATATAAATGGTTATTTTCCAACGTTTGCTTACGTTTATTTGAGCAATTCCTGCCAACCTCATAGTTAAAGTGGAACTTGTAAAATACTTAAAAGCAAGATCTAAACCTTCCCTATCAAATGTCAAATGGGCATCTAACGGATCTTTAACAGCCGTCCACATAAACTCAGACATATTTCTGGTCCCAGTGACTCTTAAATCTTTATCGGATAATTTACACATGTACCTAAGACCGAAAATTATTTATTAATGCTTAAAACTCATTTTTAAATAAAAAAATTACCTGATAACGTTTGTCCTTAAAGGAACAAGACATTGCACAATTGTGCCAATGTTCATCCATAATTTAAGCTGAAATACAAAAATTTATTAAATTTCAATTCTTTGTTGTAAACAAAAATACATTATACATACATTTGAGACGACAGCAATCATGGCATGAGCCAATGAAAAGGGAAGAGTTTCTGGTGAGGCACTATGAAATGCTGCTGTCATGGCATTAATTCCACCTTGATCGCAGAAAAAGCAAACGTTCCGTACCAAAAAAACTGGAATCTCAGGATCCTAAAATTAAAATATATTGTAAACAATATACATAACTTATATTTTTTGTTATAAGAATGTTATTTCATGCCAAAAGTATTAAATAAGCGGAAATAACTCAGGACGTAAGATCTGCACTCTTTCCTACGATTTCCACTGTATTTTTTTACGCTAAGTAGATTCAAAAATTGGAAATCTGTATACCTAAACTTACATTTGTATCACAATAAATACCAAGTGCAGCAACTTCCTGCTGAGAAATTTCCTGTAAAAAAGAAAATTCACTCACATGTTGATGATCTTCTGAAAACTGCAATATTAGAAAATTAACATAAGAACAACTTACACCCAAGGCTCATAATTACATCCAATGAACAAGAAATTTACCCAAAAATCTAAGAGAGACAAAACTTTTCCAAATAAATTCTTACCTCAATTTTGGAATGAACACTATGTTTATACGCGACATACAGTGGGAAATTGAGGAGGAACACTCTGGCAATAAAATGCAAGAGTTTCTCTTTGTCGTCCAACGACCATTCTTCCTCTTCTTTTTCCAATTCTGCTTCCGCTCGAAGAGATGAGACCTGCTCCCTCTTTAACTCCGACTTGAATTTAGCGTCGGCATCGGCACTTTTGTCCTTTTCGGGGGGCAGATCTACAATTGATAACTCATTGTTGCCTATGATGCACTTCGTAAAATTGCTTTTCCCATTATGATGTAGATCTTCCGCCAATTGAGTTAGAAATTGTAAAGAAATACGTAATATGTTTTGAATTAAATTGTTGAAGGCTTCGAACAACTTCGCTTCCTTATAACAACATGTGCACTGTCTAGAAAATAAAATAAAATGAATATATTATTTTTGTATTACCGTTGCTTTACTTACTTTTGAGTCCAGCCATTTGCGTAAGTGTTCACAATAGCAACATCTGACTTTCTCACAGGGATGGTTTCATTGCAACTAGCCTTCAATTCATCTAAAGAAAGAAAGCAGTTTAATATGTTAGAAAATCATTGATTATTAATTTCTTTCACAGCTCGTAACAAAAGATGAATAACTTCCGAGTTACAAATAAATTGGTTTAAAGCAAAGTTTTAGTTATTTTCATACATATGAACTAGTTATATTTTGTAAAAATATTGTATGGATAATAGAGGAAAGCTACTGTGTCGGTGTGGACAAATGGAACGCGATGTACTCCCGACTTTACTTACATGTATGTAGAAGTTCCAACAACTCAGAGCATAAATCACACATTCTGTCTCTTGCAAATTACTTAGCAATTAGAAATCTTAAAATACGCATATCCGAGAGACGTTGAATGCAGTTTTTCAAACAAGAAATTAAGAACTTATGTCATAGTCACAATGAGAATTGTTCAAAATTTTCTAACGTTTCGCTCCCGCCATATTGTAGGATCAATTAGTCACGAGAGGGCGCACAAATGCGCAAACTTACTACAACTATGACGCTGTTACTACGGTCGTTTTATCGTTTATGGTAAATTAGATGGCGGCAGATTGTAATAAATTCGAATCACGAAAAAAGAAAATATGCGGGCCAATTAAAATAAGATTGTTTTAAATTTTTTTATTAAATAAAACGAATAACGAAGAAAAGTTGAGTACTTTATTTATTTTAAAAGAAAGGGGAACCATTCATTACAATTTTTAGCTGAGATTGTTTATTTTTGAGGTTGAGTTTTAAGATAATTAGGAACTTCATCACAGGTACATTGACGTTCATCTCTTTTTTCTTCTGACTGTATCAAAGGAATATGTTCTCTCTGAGGACTTGTAAACTTTTGGGGGTGATAAACTTTTCTAACTTTGCAAGTTAACAATTCGTAACCATGTCGTTTTTTTCTTTGATTATCCTCTGCCGGATCAAAGTCATCAGCTTTTTTAGTACCTCTTGGTTCACGATTTATTAGCTGCGAGTAGAAACAGAATGAATTTATCCCCCATATTTTATTCAGACAGAAATACTAATGAAGATGGCCTAAAAAACATGTAACCAGAAGACGTGAGACACGGATCTCCTTGATGTATGGCATCCAAATGAGATGTGTACACAAACCGAGACAAAATAATTATAATAACCTTAGGGAAAAAAAGTTAATAGCTGTTAAGTGTGTTTCTATTATAGTGTATAGCAATACAGACCTGTAATGTAATTATTCCGACGATCATGGCAATAAGAGTCTTATAAAAATTTTCTACAAACGTACTAACAATTTTTGTACAGCCGCCCATATGCAAAGTTAAGTCATATTTCGGATCATATTTGTAATGAATATCCTGCCTTGTTACACCGTAATGAACACATGGACGTTCAGAATTCGAATCGCAGCAACTAAAGGGTGCATTATCGTCTAAACTTTTAAATATGATAATCAAATTATAATTTCATTCTAACATATTTTTGACAAATCTATTACTTGTCTTTAGGCAAGGGATAAATAAATGGCAAATATTTAACCCGAATCCAATCTTTAGAAAACCAATCTCTGTAATCCACCCTTCCACAACATTCAAAAGTCAATTGAAGCAAATCCATTTTTTCTTTCATATATCCATTCACTCTATAATTTATCATGTGAACGTCGATATTTCTATCAATGTGACTTCCAACACTGAATAAAACCCATAAACAAATAACCAAACAAGATAGTTCAATAAAAACAATAACTCCTGTGATTAAAAGCTGATATGTAATTCTTTTCACTGAATCCTTATCCTTACTCATGGCACAAATCCTTTTAAACTGCAGCCAACTTTCCATCTGATATATGCAGACCACAAAATGTATCATTCCTATTAATGCCAACATAACAGGTAAAGCTAAGCTCTCAAAACGTCCTACAGGTCCATAATGATTCCGTAAAGTGTAGGATTGATAACAAGCAGTGCCTATAAATGCAGTAATAAAAAGTAGTAAGAAGCAGTTTAATGTGATAAGCAGTGAAGCTAGAATTTCACGTATTTCGATTGAAAACCTTCTCCAAGACATTTTTTTTTTGACAATGAATATGTAATAAAGGACTTATAACAAAATTCGTATAACAATAAAAATTTCTCCATACTCATCAATCACAAAACTGAATTTTGATAGTTGGTTTTCTTTTGGCATTATTTCCCGAACATCCGAATCGCATCAGGGCACGGATTTCTTTCTTGGAGCATCAGTCTTTCCTCCCGAACGGTCGTTCTCTTCTTTCCGGCATCTTTTTTTATCATTCAATTTTTTTGACTTCACTTTTGGGCCGGAAACTATACTCGCAGGATAAGCGGTTTGGTCTGCGAAGACCTATTGGACCTATTTAAAGTAGTAGATTTTAAAACTATTTGGAGGTTTACTTTTCCATTTTATAGTAAATCAAAAAATATCCATCCGCCTTCCCTTGAGGATTTCCGTACTTCCAAGCTTTATTAAATGATGTTTCCACTAAACGAGCCAATGGAAAAATAAAAACAAAACAGGTATTCAATATAGCTGTTGCGCTTACGGAAAAAATTTACCAGGATAATAGCAAGCGCTAAACAAATCCCATAGGAGAAATTGATTACCAACTTTGTAATTGAGTTAATCAAACGGCCACATCCGACCTTAAAAATTGTACTATCCTGATTTTATTAACAGTTTGCATGGCTTGCATCTTTTTCCACAAATCTATGACGCATGGTTTCGATGACCAAGGGTTGCAACAACTGAAGGGCACATTTCTAAATATTATATTTTCAAATATTATATTCATAGTTCCAACATATTTAGTAATCCCACCCGTTGGAATTTTCTTTATAATACTAATTCTCCCATCAAGCGTACTATCTCCTGGTATGTTGGTGGGTTGTCCTTTCTAAATTTTTCACATATTAAGCAAAAAAAAAAAACGAAAATTTATTTCAACGATACCTAAAGTCTTTATAACGCAAAGAAAGATAAATTATAGAGAAATTTTCAAATAGATCTTGGGAGAATAGGTGTTTCAATTCAATTTGCACAATTTTCCGGAACAACTTCAATTCCACCAACTTCTAAGATTTCCGCAACCATTTTTCGTACATGGTAAGGTGTTTCCAAGTTTCACCGCGACGATTTGCGGGAATTCCAAGCATTTGCACACGATCTTTCAGAAAAGTTGAACTGCTGACAAAATATTGAAGTAAAAGCGAAAGCACCCAAACAAAAATACTTACACAGCTTCCGTATCTTCTTTCATAAACTTGTTATTAAATTCACACAGTATATCTAAAAATGCTAAGTTTGGTGGTGGGTCTGCTACATTTTCCATTCGGCGTATGGCAAAAATAATCCCCTGTTCGTGTAAAGCAGCAACTGCAACTCTGTCATTGACTTGATCCAACTTGAATGAACGAGCGAATCGTTTCGCTAATTCCTGTATTATAATTTAAAGTATTTTAAAAAATTATAAATTTTTTTTTTTTAATTTTACTTTTATGGATGCAAACTGATCGGCTTGTCGATCCACAACTCCTTGATGTCGCTGTAACGTATCTTTGAATAACGTTATCAAACTGCTTGCCATAATATTAGCACAATCCACTTTATTTATCTTTTCTAAAGTGTCTTTGATGATATCGCCGTAATCGTTATAGAACTGAATGAAATCATAAAACGTGTGAAAAAAATGCAGAGTTTGAGAAGGTAAATCAAAATTACTTCAACGTAATGTTTCAAGATATCAGCTGCTGCTTCTGTAGTCATAACATTACACATAACTAGTTTACAAAAAGAGGCCAAGTAATTTTTTCTTTTGTGTAGTTCTTCAATCTTGGAATGCTCGTCCGCGTCTATAGTGGCAAAACAGTTGGTAACATATTCTACAGATTTCCTACATTACTAACCGTCATCATCTTCGATGAAAACTTTTTCCTTAATAAACACGCTCAAATGCGTTTGCAAGACTGATTCAGGTTCATATACCAAATCCTTCAAAGCGATGTTATCTCCTAACTGATGCTTGCAGAACACTAGAAGCAAGTCGCAAATGGAGACAAACGCCTGGATAAAGACAGTGTAGGTTACAAGACAGTGTTTAACACGTTGGTTAAAAAGCTTACTTCAGCTTCGATAAACCCTATTCCGCTTATCGTCAACAGATCGCGGCATACTTTCATGTAGGCATGTAATTTCTCTTTCAGTGTTTGAAGTTCTTGTTGGTTCGGATTATTCTCGTTAAGATGTCTCAAATCCCACATGATTCCGAGAGAACAACAAGATATAGCATATTTTATCACCTCTTCTGGAACAGTTTTTGCATCACTTTTCGCTCGTTTGATCCAATAAAAGCAGCTTTCCCAAACGTTTAAATGCGATAAATTGTGGCAACTGAAAAAAAAACAAATAAAAAACAAGAAATACATATAGTTTTATTCTCGTACCGAAATACCGAAGCCACCATACCTATTAAAAATCGACACTTTCTTCAAGCATGAGGTTAAATCAAACATCAAGTCTTTATCAGGTGCTTCGGACTACCAAAGGGAGAATTAAACCCTGGTACGTTTCTTAAATATGAGAAACTTACGGCTTCGATTGTAGATCGGCACTTTTCCCATGCTTCTTTATACATATTGACCAGCTGATAAAGCAGCGTACTTCGGGCATAATCGCAACGGCTATGGATTGTGTTTTTTTCACAGCAAAGAATTTCAAATGTTTTCGCACACGTTTCTAGAACCTGCAATAATCTTAACGTTATTATGTCGTTTCTAATCACTCTAATTTGAATAATATACATCTTGTTCCGTATGCTTTTCAACTATCTCCTGAATGAGTTTCAAAAGTGACTTGAGTCTACTGGTCGTATAAATTTCCAATTCAAAATATTG
>JAQGAS010002357.1:0-10981 GCA_034686365.1 Pachymerium ferrugineum
GGAAAAAGCAGTCAGGGTGAGTTCAGTTATAATTAGGGGTAAAAAGTCAGTTAAAATAGGGTCACCTTAATTACAGTCCAAAAGAAAATGGTATTGACTCACTTAGGCCCAGTTAAATGCATCCTGAAACTCGAAGTTGAAACAGATAAGCATGGAAATACTTATGTTCATCAGAAGAAAGCTATTCAGACTCTTCTGAAAAAATGTAAGATGGAAACAGCAAAAGGAGTTTCAACACCACTAACCCAACAGGGAAATTGGAAGTTGAATCCAACAATATAGATGAAGTTAAGCCATCTATTAAGTTCCCGTATAGAGCTCACATTGGCTCAGTAATGTACATTACATAGCATTAGGAACTCGATTGGATTTATTATATCTAGTTGTACATTTGTCTCAATGGTTGGAAGCATCACAGAAAAGACACTGCAAAGCAGCAAAAAGATTGCTTAAATACCTGAAAGCAACATAGAATTATAAAATCGTATAGGGTATTTATACCCTAAAGGGTACAGTCAGGTTGTAAATGTACACCCTAAAGAAGGTACTGCATTTGGGGTGTAAATCTACACCCACGGACCACATAACGATGCATTTATGGCGACATTTTCCTTTTTATTTTGATGTTATGTAATATTTATGACGTTATAGACACCATAATGGCGTTGCTGTCATTCAGCATCTGTCAGAAATTATCGCGATAGACTCGCGACTGCCGACTGAATAACACCATTGTTGCTTGCCTCACGTAAGCCCATCCCATCACTAACAGAGACACACTGATATGCAAACAAATGTCAAAGCTATTCACCAGCGAATGTATCTTGAAATGAAATGACTGTGTATTCAAGGGATTGTCTGGTCACAAGTAAGGATATTAAAACATGACATAAATAAATGCATGAATATTGTGGACCTTTACTGTTTACATTCAAATTGAAAAAAAGTTATCGCATAAACGTGATTAATTACCATGCATAACAGTGAAAATATTAAAAAACTGTAAAATGAAACCCTTAGGCCCTCTTATGGTAGAACTGGAAACTTAGGCTCAATACACCCCAAAAAGGTAAATAAGGGTGTTAAATTTTAGTTCTCAGTTTCGTCATAAGAGGGGCTAAGAGTTTCCTTTTACAGTTTTTTATTATTTTCACTATGATGCATTTTTAATTACGTTTATGTGATACGGTAACCTTTTTTTCAATTTGAATGCAAACAGTAACTGGCCACAATATTCATGCCTTTATTTAATTCATGTTTTAATATCCTTACGTGTGACTAGACACTCCCTTGACTTTTTCATTCATTTTAGTTAGCCACCTTGGCCTTTTTATGACATAACTTTCTATTTATACACCTTTTTGGTGTTTATTTTAACTTTTTTAACGTGCATGTAAGCCTGTACATCATTTGCGTCGAACATCTAAAGGGTGTTAATACCAACATACAAAAGGTGTTTGGTGACCAAGTTGCGCTTAACTGGGTCTAACCCGCTATTGTACACCCCATTGGGTGTCCATTCACATCCTTGGGATGTAATTTCAACAATTACACCCTAATTAAATCCTCTTTTGATAGATAGATAAATAGATAAATAGATAGATAAATAAATAAATATTATTTATTTATTCTCTGAGTCATCATGATTAGAGGGTTCAATTGCCCTGGAGGCAATTGAACCCTCTAATCATGATCGTCTAAAGTGCTTGCTTGGGCCAATGATTGTAACAGCTCTGCTTTTTTAGCACTTCTATTATAAAAGCATAAACCGTTATAAGTTCAACTCGTGCATGAACAGGTTCTATTTACATACATATCACCACATTTTGCAGCTGCAAGTCCCCTCTCAAAAAATATAAAAAGTTATGAAAAAAAATGTCTAGCCCTCAATGAAAACATGTGTAAAAGCTATGATAAATATGTGTTACCCCTACCCAAAACTGTGCGTAAAAGTTATGGCAATAAGACTTGTATTTCCCTAGAAATATGAAAGTAAAGGCTAATGATGTTTTGCCCAAACCTATAATGTGCGGCAAGTTCTCTTATCACGTCCGTGAAAGGTACATTAAATGCGGGCCATCGCCTTGACTTTCATTCATTCGAAAGGACAATTCGAAAAGGCGAGATTTTCGCATCGCAAGGCCATTGTTGCAAGACGACCTGACCAGAAATGGTAAGACAACATTGCGCAACACGGAAAGCGAGCTTTCCATAACTTTCACTACACTTTTCAGGTGTGGAAACTTGTGATTTCGTGCAGTGTGCCTTAGAAAAAACTAATGTGTTGTCTTTACAGCCACATTGTAATCACACATTGTTGTAAGGTGACAATAGCAATAATTTACATTGAAAAGACACATTAACTGCACGTATGTCTTTTGCAAGTTAACTAGTTTTAAGCAACATACACTGACCTTGATTTAAAAGGAAAAGGAAAAGTTACTTTTGATTTTAAAAATTGAATGCACCTTTTGTTTTTAAGCTTGTTTAAACTTCAATGCTATAGGTGTACAAGGAGTCACAGATGGAAAACAAAATGTGGCAAATGTCAGGATGAGCCTAGTGACACACAACGTTGTCACGTCTATCTAAATTGCCTCGACTGCGAACCTAACATGACTCAATGTCTCAGATGTCCACCAGGACAATACGGCACTTGGTGCACTGGAGGTATAATGAGTGAAAAAATCCAAAACATTTTAAACCATTAAACTATTCATTATCTATTTTAATAATCTGACAAATGTAATTCGATATTCATGTTTAGTATGCCCTCAATGCCTCAATGGTGGCTCTTGCAATAGGGACTCGGGAACTTGCAGATGTTCACAAGGTTTTAGTGGTAATCACTGTGAATTGACTGATGGCAAGTATCACTTTACCGATTAATTAGTTACATAAATTAATCACAAATCAATTTTATTAGGTTGTAAACCTCCTCATTCTCATATCAAAGGTGGTGAAATCATTGAGTGGTCCAATCAATATAGAGTGGGACAAAGTGTTACTTATAGATGTTATGAGGGCTACGTCTTAAAAGGCACAGCTACTCTAAATTGCTTAAATACTGGATATTGGAGTACTCATCCTCCTATTTGCTCTGGTAACAAAAATATTTTAAATCATTTTTATGTATTTTTAAGCTGATGTTTTCAACTTAGCAACAACTCCTGTCGAGGTTGACTGTTTTTGGAATGGTGAAGAAATATTGAATGGATATGTCAGTCATAGCACGCAAAGAAAGACATTATCGTATAGTTGTGCCAATAATTACAATTTAATAGGAGATCAACATCAAACATGCTTACCTAATGGCACTTGGTCTGGAAAGAAACCAAAATGCGGTTTGTTATTGAATAACTTTTAATACATTTTTGCTTATGTAAATTCTTTTACAGTTCAAGTAGTGAAACCAATCATTTGCGTGTTACCTCAACTATCTTCCGATTCCCAGTTGTTAGACAATGCTGCTGGCACCCAAATTTTCACCGTAGAGTCGAAAATAAGTTATACCTGTCAATCTGATTACGTTTTAATTGGTGAGACAACAATAACTTGTATGGAGACTGGATTTTGGTCATCAACACTACCATACTGCATTCCCGAAAGTAAGAACTTACATTGCATTAAACCAATTTTTTAACTCTAACCTTTTTTTTACTCGTTACTGTAAACTGCTCTAAATACTTAGAAATAAAGGTAGGATAAGGTGTGTGAATAGGGACAAACGGATGAACAGGTCTAAAAATAGCATCGGTTTCTCCTACAGAAGATTAAATGTTAAACCATCTCAATGTTAAACCTTTCGTAATAGAAACACATGCTATTCTTAGACCTTTTCGTCCGTTTTAGACCTTTACCTATTTTGCTAAGTGTGTATTAGAAAATAGGTAGGAAAGGGTCAAAAAATGGTAATAAAATGTTGGTGAAAGTATAAGAGTAAATATTGTACAAAAGTAGGTGTAAGTTATGCAATTTACAAAGGATGAACATGGTTCCTTCCTTATGGTGGAATATATCGCCTATCAAGTAAATAGTATAAAAATTTAAAAAGTTCTGAAAACAAGTATAAATTGTCACCTGTTACACACTCAAAAAAACAATTTACTCCATTCGATGAGTTTTCGATTTGTTTCATGGTCAACTTCGAATTGAGAGAAATTCTAGCTCCTAGGGCAGGTGAGTTACACTATTAACTGAAATTTACTCCTTTATACAAAGGTGTAATATTACACCTACATGAGATAATGTGGGATTACCATTTAATTAAATTCTAACTCCATTTTCTACTTAATCTTTTCATACCTATAATATTCTTTATCTTTGTGCATTTTTTGTATTCTCTTGTGTTTTTGTAAAATCTCTAATCAACAACCTGACTCAATGGAGTCAGGTTGTTGACTCTTTCCAAGAGTCAGTTATCACGTTTGACATCACCGATGCTAAGGCAAATGTTAGCAGTGGATGCAGCGGGCTAACATGCTCCCCTTCACCACTGTCAGTCAGTAATGTACAAACTGACAATGCTATGGGGCATAGCAACCCCCCGTCCCCGGTAGCCACCCAGCAACCAGATTTATATATTAGAAGAAGCATTTAAACTGGGTTTCAAAGTAAATACTAATTGGTCAAAGTCAGTACTAATCGATAGAGCATCAATAAAGAAACTTGACAACGCTCTCCAGAGAGTCAATGATCATTTGTGCAAAGTAGACCACCACAAAATATGCGAAAACAATTCCAGCAATAGCAAACAATTATGATGAGACAATTGAACTAATTCATTAAAATGATGACCACAGCTATCTCCAATATAAGCAAATCTCAAGGAGATATGTGTAAAGAATTTAGGCATTTATACCAGAAAGAGACTACTTAGCAAATTGAACATGCCATTCCACCTGTTAGAAAGTGAATAAAGGAGCAGTGTACTGTATAGTCCACTCGACCTCACCTCCAATTCCAAGCAATGAAATCTATATGATTATTTAACTAGCAAGCAGCACCATGCAAATATGCTGTATGACGAAATTGTGGCACATCAACAGAAACTGATGGAAGTCAAGCAGAAATGGATAGAGAAGGTAGACAACCTCCAATCTACGATGTCAGATCATTACACTACCCTCACCACAAAACACACTAACGAGGAGACAAATGTTCGAGCACAAATGGACAAGTTGCTGGACAAGATAAAAGAACGGGTAACAAGGTTTATCCCTCAATTACTAGAAGAAGTGGAAGTAGAGAAGGATGATGATGTCTACCTTCTTGCTTCAGCAGCATCGACACCACCGCTAGTGTGAAAACGAGAAGAAGCCACGTGGGTAGAAGAAAACCCTCTAAAATCGTAAAAAACAAACTGTCGATTGTTTGCCTGGTATTAACAGCTTAATACAACAACAGACAAAAACGAGAGCCATGCCACCTGTATTCTGACAATCGAGGAATGGCAAATGATTTGTTGTGGCATCCCAGCGGATGATTGATGAACACCTAACACCATGGATGTGAGTGGTCTCGCTACTTTAGCGGCGCTCCCTGTTTGCGCATTTTAGCGGTACTTTCATTTTCGACCATCTTCATCGACACAAGATAGGAAAGAATACATTTGGAAAAATTTTTTATTGTTACATTACAACAAAAAAACTTTTATGATTTTTTTTGTGTCATTCTAAAGTGGCTTAGTTTTCCTAACTTTGCTTTATTTTATTTTTTTTAATTCAGCCTATTTGACAAAGTAGTGGAAAAGTACCGGAAAAATAGCAATAGCAATGATCACTATTACGCCATTGTAGTGTTACCACCAGTAGCAGCACTACGAAATTGAGCAAATAGTAATAGCGATAGTGCACTACTGTTTATGGGTAGTGCTCACATCCCTAGCTAACACCATCCTGCTGCCACCTCAAGCTGAAGCGACATGGACTAACCAAAGCAACCATGAGCGAGTGTCATTTACATCGTTACCAGAATTACCCATATTTACCTGTATAATGTATAGTCTTTTCCCATTTCAATTGTGTTTCCCTCCCTGACCTGATTTTGTCCTTAAAAACTCAAAACTTACTCCTGTCCAATCGTTTGACCGTTTCCCCACCTCATCCTATCCATCTAATGTGTCGCAAGAGTCGAATGAGACGGGTGTTAACAAAGTATTGGGTAGGGGTACCCAGCCGGGTACCCAATTGGGTACCAGAAATGGTTAAATGATAAAAATCTAAAGAAAAATTTAATTTAAAAAATAACAAAATGCAAAGGACATGACTAATTATTCTGAAATTTCACAAGAATATTAAAGGTATGACTGGTAGTAAAATTACACAAAAATTATCACAAAAAAAGTTCTCATATTAAATTAAACTATTACATGATTCTCATATGACAGGTAAAAGAATTAATAAAAGATTTTGTTTAGTACAAAATAAATTATCAATTAAGTCTGACTATACACTTACTGCTAAGCTATGCGCACAATACGTAACAATACCACAGAGAATAGGGAGTTTGCACAGAGCGACCTATAAAGGCCGATTGTAGCATAGGCTCCTATCTTATTGAGCCGACTATAAGATAAGTGTGAAAAATCAATTTGCGCACGATGCACACGATGCGTCCGTGTTCCTTTTCCCCGGCCCGGGAAGCATCGCTGTGGCCGGGACTTGTAGTCAAATTGTTCATGAATCGCGAATTTTTTTAAATTAATGATTTCTTTTAAAATTTAAACACCATTATTTTTTTGTCGTCTTCAACGCACTTACAAATGGCGGCGCATAAACATTGAAAAGTGATGGTTTCTGCCTATGGATCACGTGACCAACCTACGGCTTCATAGGTACTCAAGGCCGCATAAGTTGCACTTATAGCTATAAGAAGGGCTTTGCACAAACTCCCTAATATTTTAGCATTTAAAATCACAAACATGAAGCATACACGTGTTAGTTACACGGGTCTCTCAGGAGCCGAAAGGGAATCGGGCCACCCCGATACCCATACAATGCGCAACCAAGCTACTGGAAATATACAGAGGGTGATTACTCAAAAATGTTACAGGTTTTATTTATGATTTACTTTCGTAATACCCGTTTATGAATTATTATGTGACTTTTAATCTGTAACATTTTTGAGTAATCACCCTCTGTATCAATAATGTGATTTAGTAGCCTCCGTTATAGAGTTAATGTAAGTATGGCAAAAAAGTTTAAATTTTGAACAAACTACGAACATTTCAGACTTCTAATTTCACTCAAAGATTGATTGTGCTTAGATCCTTCTATTTCAATATATATTTGGTCATCTCATTCACCACAATCATCTAACAAATCGCCGAAAGTTAGATCGAGCATCGGTAGCCTTCATTTTGTTTGTTTACAATAGGGAGTTTGCGCAAAGCCCTTCTTACAGCTATAAGCGCGACTTATGCGGCCTTGAGTACCTATGAAGCCATAGGTTGGTCACGTGATCCATAGGCAGAAACCGTCACTTTTCAATGTTTATGCGCCGCCATTTGTAAGTGTTGAAGCGACGATTGAAGTACAAAATATAAATATATACCTTAAAGCACACAATTTGGTTGAAAAAGCATTAATAACGACAATAAAATGATGGTATTTAAAAAATTAACGTTTTAAAAAAAGAACATTAATTTAAAAAAATTACCGATTCACGAATGATTTGACTTCAAGTCCCGGTCGACAGCGATGCGTCCCGGGCCGGGGAAACGGAACACGGACGCATCGTGTGCATTGTGCGTAAACTGAAATTTTATACTTATCTTATAGTCGGCTCCATAAGATAGAAGCCTATGCTGTAAGCGGCCTTTATAAGTCGCTCTGCGCAAACTCCTTATTGTTCATCTTGCTTGTTTACACTACTCATGCGCAAGACTTTCGGGTTGCAGGTCTACGCAAAAATAAAAATTTTGCATTGAAACAATTTTTTCTAGTTTCGTGAAAATTTTGCGTTTGCATAGGGAAATTTGGCATTACGAAATTTTCGCAAAGTGTCTAATGTTTTATTATCCTTACATGTGACCAGACACTCTCTTTGGTGTGCAGTCATTTCATTTCAAGACAACTTGGCTGGTGAAGGTGAACAGCATTGTCATTTGCTCGTAGTATCACATGTATTGCCATTGGTGACCGCCTACACAAGACACGCAACAATGAGAGTTGCGAGCCTACCGCGATAATTCTGACCCTTAACGGCTGAATTGTCAGTATGGCATCAATGACGTCATAAATATTAAAATAAAAATAAAAAGAAAAAATCTTAACAAATACACCATTACCTGATCTATGTGTGGGTGTAGATTAAATACACCCTTAACTTCGGTGTACACTCAAAAGAGTGTCCATGTCCACCATAATGGGTGTTTGTGTGCATAGGTCCACACCCAACAGGTGTTCGGGCACATTTACGTGATGTATTGCTACACCATACCGTTTGCACCCACTAAGGTATATCAAAAACCCTGTGCATAAACGCCTGTAGGTGTAAGGAGGAACACCCGCAGGTGTTTCGACACACCTGAAGGTGTAGGTCACAAAAGGTGTTAAAATTACACCCCTAATGTATAACACCCTAGGATGCTAACGTACTCCTACAGTACCTGACAAAATGATAGGTTCACCCTATTTTTTGAGTTTTCTCAAAGACAGGAGCACTGTCATGATTAAATATTATAGCTGCATACTTGTCATGCATAAATAAATAAGTAAAAGCATTTGTGGCTAAATAAACCAACTTGTTTATTTTTTTATCCATGAAATATGTTTTACGGGTACGACAAAAGTATAGGTTCACTTACACAAGTTGTACTTAATACTTTGTATAGGAGCCTTTGGCACCAATAACTTCAAAGATTCGGTCTACCATAGACGTGTACAATGATTTTATGTATTGCTGAGATATGTTTTGCCATTCTTCTAGGATTGATGCCTTAAGTTCCTGTGTAGTTGAGAACTGCCGCCCATCTCTGTAAACTGCACGTGTCATCTGCCCCATGCGTTCTCAATGGGGTTTAGGTCAGGTGACAAGGCTGGGATTTCAAAATAACGGATCTTCTTCTGTTTAAACCACTCCAGAACTTTGTTTGCTTTATATGCAATGTCTTGCTGAAATTCCCACTTCGGTCCTGCCATCGTACGTCCAACAAGAGGGAACTGTTTGGCGAGTTGTTGAATGTATCCCTCAGCATTTTGGTGGCCTTGGATGAATTCAAGATCACTTTTTTTCTAAATCCGATGCCACCCCAGACCATGACCGAACCTCCACCCACTTGACGATGTGATAACACCTTTTCCTCCTTCTGAAGATCATGGAAATAATAGTCAAACCCATCGGGGCCATCAAGGTTGAATTTCTTTTCATCTGTGAATATGACATTGTTCCAATGCTTGACCCAACTCATGTATTTACGGGCAAACTCCAATCGTACATCTTTATGACACTGCGATAGTTTTGGCTTTCTCTTAATTTTTTTTCTAACCAAACATGGAGTTGCCTTAATAAGTCGCTGAACATTTCTGACATTTGTTGTCACTCCAGCATCAGTTACTATTTGCCTAGCCGTTTTTTGCAAATTTGACGCACTCCGAACGATTAAGCGAGCTGTTTGTTTACTAATGGCACGAGATCTTCCGGTACTTTTTTTTGGTCCCATAATGGGTAGGATCACGAACACAATTGTTTACAACGTTTGCACTTCGTCCAATTCTTTGGGCAATAAAACGATCCGACTTTCCTTCTGCTTTTGGTGCAGATATTATATCTTGTTCATATTGTTAATTTTTTTGCTCTGGGCATTTTTACCCCGGCAAAACCCACACGTTTTGGTGCAGAGAATGATAATTATGCAAATTAGTTTGCAGCAGTAATATTGAAATGTATTTATGGAGGTATTTTTGGTAATGAACCTATACTTTTGTCGCACCTGTAAAACATATTTCATAGATGAAAAATAAACAAGTTGGTTTATTTAGCCATAAATGTGTTTACTTATTTATTTTTGCATAACAAGTATGTAACTATAACATTAAATCATAACAATGCTCCTATCTTTGAGAAAACTCAAAAAATAGGGTGAACCTATCATTTTGTTGGGCACTGTATATATATTTCAGAGGCACCTAACATAAATGCACTTACTACGCTGAATACAAGAATGCAAACACTTATTGCCACTCAAATGATTAGTTTCCTTTACTCCCTGTAACATGTCATGGCTGCTCCTGGCATAGAGAAAAGCGTCATGAATAATGTGTATGTGAGGAGAATTGGAAGACTAAGAGAGCAATTGCGTGTTTGCCACCCCTATTCATAACTCACACGTACAACAGGGGGTCACATGATTCATAGCCAATCACAGGTCTCATTCCTGACTGTCCACGAGAGTCCATGATGTCAGCAAGTGCTGGGGATTAAATGTGCCAATTTAATCCCTTTATAATAAGCAAGAGGAAATATGTTGTGTCGGTTAGAGAATAAGCTTCCCTTATACCGTAAATTATAAGTCTTATGACGTCGCTTTCGTGACGTCATAGAAAGAAGGAAATGGAAATAAATATTAAATATATTTATTTCCCTTCCCTCGTCGGTTATAGACTTGATTCATTTATTTAATAGTCATAGAATAAATGAATAAAGAGTGAATATAAATTGTTTGACTTATATTTAGTGTTAGGGTTAAGGTTAGGGTTAACGGGACTTTTCCCGTGTATCCCTTCAAGTACACGTTGCGGCAATATAATTTATATTGCCAGATTCCCTGCAACGTAGAGAATATGATTATTTGATCATATTCCCTTTTCCATTTATAGGAAAGATGAAATTCCATCTTTTCTATAAATGACCTTTCGCCTATTGTTTAGGGATTAACTGGGCATAGTTAATCCCTTACGTTCGCCTAACGTACAAACGCCTTTGGGGCATTCACGGGGCTTTCCGTGATTGGCTCCAGGTCAGGTGATACCCCATGTGA
>JAQGAS010002358.1:0-10978 GCA_034686365.1 Pachymerium ferrugineum
AAATAGAATAAAGTACTCAAAAATCAAAACTCGCCTGAAATTTTAAATGTTGCATGTAATAGTATTCTCGATTAAGACCTAATTTGTTTTACTAATGGTAATTTCATGCTTGTCAAACACTAAAGAAATTTTGTAAATGTTTACTTAATGAGTAATTATGTTGTGAATACCATTATGTCCCAGGTGTTTTGTTTGCTTTAGCTAAAGCCATTAAGCTTTGGTTATTTGAATTTGATCTGCTTCGACTATTCTCATTTGGTTTTCTGCCAACAAGTCTTTCCAAATTTGTTTCTAATTTACTTCTCATGTTTTCATAGTTCAAAGTTGCAGCATGAAACTTTATTCTACAATAACAAGTTTTAACAATTATTTTTGAACTATGCTTTTCCATTTACTTCTATGACTTGATTAGATGTTGTGGTACGCTCCAAAAAGTTTCAAACCGAGGGGAAATATATTTGCCAACCTACAAAGTATCCAGACTATGCATTCAAAATGCTGTCCCATCCTACATTTCGTCTGTTCACACATGTGTAACTGCACCTTCGCAGAATTAATGTGACTGTATGGTCATATTTCTGTGTTTTACTTTACCCCTTTCTGGTAGGCTTGCAATTAATATGGCTTCGTTCTTCAATCCAGTGGTCGTCTTTATTAATTGTAGCACAATCCTTGCCGCCTTCCTAGCGTTCGTTTGGCCGATTAAAGCGATGGATTTAATATTTTTGTCGGGACGCCCATTTTTATCCACTTCTTAAATCCTTTAATTCGCATAAATTGTCCTTCCTTCACAGAGTTGATGTGATTGCGTAGTAACATTTTTTGCATACTAGTCTGTAGTGCGTCTAAAGAATTATCCATGAGTGCGCGTAAAACAGCACTGTTGCAAGATTTTAGAGCCCTGTCGAAGTTTTCTTTGTTTTCGTAGTACTCTTGACAATTTTTAATAACTGCGTTTGCAAAATTTGCAAAAATTTTTCAAAAAAAATTTTTCAAGTAATTGGCTGCTTTTTATACAAAAAACTTGCAAAATTTTATAAATAATGCAAAAAATTTGCAAAAAATTTGTGAAATTTTTGCAAATTGTCAAATATTTTGCAAAAATTTTTTTAAAAAAAAGCGGTCAATTACTTGCAAAATTTTTGCAAATTTTTTTACGTCTGATACAAGGTTGTGTATTTGTGTGGTCACATGAGTAAGTTTAATTGTCTACTCATCTGTAGTCTTGTCCTTCAAAATCACATTTGTCAATGGTCAAAAGAACGCCTCTAAGGTCTGTCGACCAAATGGTGCTTTGGGATGTGTTTACGCGATTCCATAATTGTGAGTGGTCAAACTATATTTAAGCATGCGCAATAACAAGTAGTTAGCAAATTTCAACTTTAAGCTTAATTTGAGTGGTCTCAATTTGACCAACTCCCATTGCAGAGGAGTGTGCTAATACAGCTTGTGCGTATTTGACCATTCACTAATAGATACAAGTCAGACTGTGTAATCCTGCATTTGGAGTCTGATCAAAATGAAGCAGAGTTGACTACGTGCAAGAGCACATTTAGTCAGCTATAGTTCTATTTCCATCAAGTTGACCTATATTTGCACACAATCGAATTGAATTTTTTTGAGTGTACACATATATGTAATCACGCCTTACATACGCTTGTCTGGTTACTGTATTCAATTTTGTTCACACAACATAAATCTAATTGTAAAGAATAGTATAATATTACTATTTTTTTAATAATTGATCTCTCATTACAGAAGATACTCATTTTTCATTTGATTCACGCATGGAGCAAAAGTTTGAAATATACGCCCGATATGGACCCAACCCAAGCTTATATCCAGATCGAAGAGGCAAACTCATCAACGGTACTTTTTGCGATCGTATCTTTAAGGATTGCCGGCTAGGGACGTGTTACGTACAGTCTCCTGGCTATCCAGGCATTTATCCAAGAAACCTAAACTGTCGTTACTTTCTTCACACCAAGGACATGTTCATCAATCCACACTTGGAAAACGAAGTAATTAGCATTGATGGGCAACGTTGTGGTGATATAATCATTTGCCCTCTTCGGCCAGTCACCACCAACTGTCCAGGGGACTATCTCCGCATTTATGACGGGTGGACAGAAACAAGTCCAATCATCGGCACCTTTTGTGGTACAGGCCGTTTTCCTTATTCAATAACAGGGTCCAGTAATCAATTATTACTTGTTTTTGTGTCCACTCCTGCTGGGCCAATGCTCAATACAGGGTTTCATTTCAACGTCGGATCGAATCCTAAATGGATAGGTCAAGGAGCTGCCAAAGTAAATGGATCGTGCAGTGCTACATTTAATAGTAGTGACAAGTTGTCTGAACCTGATCGAGTGTTTTATTCATTGGTTACTTGGTACAGTCCTCACACAAGTTGTTACTTCCATCTAAGAGGACGTCCAGAACAGATCATCCGACTGTACTTTAAAAGTTTTCGGATTCATCCACCGCAACATCTAATTGATTCAAATTATGAGTGCGCAGAATCACTTGTTGTGTATGATTCAGACGTTCCTGATGAAGCAAAAGTTATGGCCATTTTTTGTGATACGTGGGGAGCTATTGCGAAAGATGGGATGGAGTTTATTTCTACTGGTGCTAACATGCTTATTCAGTACAAAAGCGTAATTGGTTCGTACTCAGGATCATCACTCAATTTTTGGATTCAGTTTGACTTCTACGACTCCAACAAACACGGGGAGCATGTTGGTGGCACAGTGTGTGATCGAATCTTTCAGAGTAGTAAATTGTCCAGTGGAACCTTTGGGTCTCCACTAAACCCTTTAGCATTCCGACAACGGACAAGTCTCACTTGCAATTACATTTTCCAAGCAGATACATTTTTATCTGAAAGAGTTTTCATTACTTTGTCAATTTTAAATTTTGATAATGCTAATCAGACATGTGAAATATGCTTAACAGATCCGGTTGATAAAATGGTCATTCAAGAATTAACGTCTGATAGCGCCATTTGTTTGTGTAATAATTCTATAAACGATAACTCCAGTCTGATTTTCTTATCGATTGGTTACAATTTGGACTTGCGCTATTTTTACCAGATGGAACCGTCGGATAATTTTGAAAATAAAATAGAGACATTTAAAGGGGCTTATGAGTTTTTTCATGGGCCGTTATGTGGACCCAGTGTAATTGAGCTCATGAGTCAAGGTGAATTGGAATATCCAAATGTCATTCTCGACGAATATGATGCGAAGCGATCAAATGTTCGATGTATTTGGACTATTCCTGTTATGCCACGAATGGATGTGTACTTATGGTTTTTATATCTCTTCATGCCTACTAATTGTAGTTCAGATCGGATTGATATTCGTATACCACCGTCCGGAAGGCATTACACGACAGAGTCATTATTCACCATATGTGGTGAGAAACCTGTGTTGGACTTGCCAATTATTGATTCGTCGATAATTACTGCCAATAAATTTCTGGTTGAGTTGATAACTACTTTTGAATCAAACACTCAGTTTAAGTTAGTAATCACCCAAGTGGTTCGTGATAGTGAAAGAGGGTTTTTTTATGAACTTGGAATAATGTCTCCATGTTCATTTTTATGTCCCGGTTCTAATGTGTGCATTTCTCATGACTTAGTGTGCAACGGTGTGAGAAACTGTCCTTTAAATGCATTTACAGTGGCAGATGAAGAGACATCACTATGTGGCAGTCGACCTTTCCGATTCAATTGGTTGGCTTTAGTTGCCGGTGGTGTTGGAGGACTTCTGCTTACAGTTTGTTTGATGATTGCTGCCAAATGCTGCAGGAGAGGCACTAATGTGAAAAATTCTCGTGCAGTGGCCTCATGATAGGTTGTGGCGCTTCAGTTAAACGATTTTGTCATGTTGTGAAAAGGGCTTAACTAGTTTAGTTATGGGCTTTTTACGGCTAACCATTTATTTCATGTTTTAAGAAAATTGTGAACTCATATCTGTTATTATTCTGTGTGCAATTGTTTTAAGAACAATTTTAAAAATAATTGCTCATGTGTGGAATGTTATTAACAATGCCTGCATTTTACTTTTTGCTATGTTTTGCGTGTAGCAATTAAGGCTTTTTTATGTTTATAACCACAAATTTTTATGAGGGTACTAAAGGCTACTAAAGTAACTGTTTCCATTGAAAATTATCAAAAATATTAAGGTGTATTTGTTATTTGGTTTGTGATAATTCAACTATAAAGTATTGTATAAACAACTTTTTGTTCAAAAAATGGTGCCTTATAATTACAACTTGAAGGTTATCTTATTATTTATGTTTGTCGGTTAAGGTAATTGCTTAAAATTACATTTTTGTATAAGCTTTTATATCTCTTTGGCAAAAATTACAGTATATCTTTCTAAAAATGTTCAATTTGTGTTCATGTAAGTTGCGTGAAAAAATAATTTGTTCTCCTACTGTAATAAATTATTTCATCACCTAGTGAAAAAAAAACTGCAGTTTTACTTTGTTTTAACTGCTAAATGGGCAACGAAATACAGTAATTTGTTCCATTTTCACGTTTTTTCTGCTCTTTTTTACAGTTTTTTTCCCTGCAATTGGGCCACTTACTGTTGAAAAATTGCAGTTTTATTCCGCTGGGCAGTATGATTCTTTTGATGTAATTCTGTATTTAATTTTTTTGATTTTACGTGTCTGTAAACATTCCAATTGGAAACCATATTTATACTTTATACTTTTCTTTGCATCTATTAAACTTGTGATAAGTGTAATAACAGTTTCAAATTTCTGCTAACTAAGCCCAGGGAAGAAAAATCTAAAAATTCGATCTGGCAAATGTAACGCACTATGGAGCCAAATAATTAGATTTCCACCCTTTGATGGCATTAAATCTAATTTGATTGTCGGCTTTTGATTACAGA
The DNA here is from genome assembly GCA_034686365.1 of Pachymerium ferrugineum. NCBI lineage: Eukaryota > Metazoa > Arthropoda > Chilopoda > Geophilomorpha > Geophilidae > Pachymerium > Pachymerium ferrugineum. Next base: position 4,911 of record JAQGAS010002358.1, read on the forward strand.
ACAGCACTATACATTTGAAATAATGGCAATTATTGATTTCTCATTCAATTTATTATCGATTGTCAATGCATGATTATCAGCTTCCACGCCTGGAATTTGTGGTTATTAGAGAAGTAAACTTGTCGGCAATTGAAAGAGAATTTCTGAACTAGGATTTCCTCTTTTCTATTATACATATACTAACCCCATCTTTTCTAAATGTACTTTAAAATCTTGCAAGACGTTCTCAACGCTTAATAAGTCATCCACATTAAGTAGTTTTAACGCGGAAAAAAATTGTGAGACAAACAACGGAAAACGACCGGGGTTAAAAAGATGCACTCATGTGCAATCGAAGTACACAATTTTGGGGCTCCGTTTTGTTTGCATAGAAGAAAAATTAATCTAACGAATAAGCAAGAATATTTACTTTGAAAAATTAATCAATCCATTTGGGACTTCTCATTAAATTTTTTTGGGTTGTCAGAAATTAATGACCTAACATCAGCATGTAGAGGCGAGAGATTTTATTTTCCATAAAATAACAAGTTTTTAAAGTTTGGATTTCATTAAAGTCAACCGCTTTATATTTAGGTATAAAAAATTCAGTACTTGAAGGTGGTAATGATGTTCTGCCTTGAAACATTTTTTGCTTGAATGTGAACTCTAGGTAATTAAAACTTCATTGACTAAATAAACAGTTTCAAGAAAATTTTTTTTTTGAAAGGGATGAAAAAGGGTTATATTAGAATATTTAAAATTCAGTTTACCTATAACATAGGAATGAAAATTAGTTGAAATTTGATGGGATAATTAGTAATGGGATAGAACAGTTACATTTCATGCTAACCAAGATCAATTAGGCCTTGCATGAATAAGATTATAGAAATATGGTCACATGGTTGTCACAATTTATTGTTTAAAATAAGGCCATCCAGTAAAGAAATTGCGTTAAGATTAATGTTACCAGTTAGTACTTAAGTATAGTAAGTTAAGGCCATGCTTAACAGAAGTGCGTACCTACAAGTAAAAGAATGAAACTTGGGTCATACATTTGCAAAAACAAGTCAAACTACAAAACCAAAGTAAACAAAATCAAAACCAAAAAACAGTACGGAGACATAAAACACACTACACCAAATAGTACAAACCAGATAACTACCAAAACTTCATAACCAACGCCAAATTACAAATTCTCTCTAAGATTACATCCAGCGAATCAGCAGAAACAGCTTCACGCAACAGCAGACAGAGATGACCAAACCTCGGGCACTCACACAAAACATGACGAATGGTGAGATGGAGCTCACAAACACACAGCTGTAAGAGATGCTGACGCGTCAAACGAGAATGGCTTATATGCAAGCGGGCAAGACACGATTGATCCCAACGAGCCAACCCAGAGTACGGTCAATTACACAAGAACAAGTACTTTTAATACTTTACAAAAGTAATACCCTCCCTGAATTTTTTTCTTGCAAGAAAACTTTGATACAAGTTTAACCACTACACACAGCAATAACATTCCCTTATAGTGATGTCCATCTTTTCTTTATTATTTATTTGATAAGTGTCTGTCATCTTAAACAACACTCCAAAATCCAACAAATTCTCAAGTAGTTCAGTCCCACCACATTTTATTAAGCCTCTAACAAGATTTTTATAGCTGAACGCATGAGTTTCAAATCAACCATCCCCAAAAACATCCAGTTGAAGCAGTTGAAGTGCTATTATATTCGTATCACGTAATATCACTACAAATGAAAATTCGCTCTTTGAAGCAGAACGTGTCAACTGTTTCAACAAAGATAATAATGTATATTCGAAACATGTAATATTATTTTGTTCATGTGACATGAAATTTTATTTGTAACTTAATTAATGCAAGATCTAATTGAGGCTGGCCTGAGGCAGTATTATTATCCTTGCCTGATCTAAGAATCTTTTCCATGTATTGTCATCTGTAAACACAAACAAACCTCGTCGTAAAGAAATTTATCTCCTGCAGATAAAACATAAAAAAGTTTATTTTTGTATAAAAGGTTGTTATCGTTACTGAATTAAGAACAATATTGTTAAAAAGCATTTTTACCGCAGAATTTTCAATTTTCAATTAAGTTGAAATTGCAAAGTTAAATATTTTCGAATCAGATACCAATATCAACAAAACTTCTGTAAACCGGGTTTTTGTACGTTTGTTATTCTAAGTCATTTAAAGTGGTATGTTGATTGAGTGTATGGAAAGTGATCGCAAACATCTTAAATCATTAGAACTTTTTTTTTTTTTTTTTTTGCAAGAAATTAATCTACTTTTCGTGTTCTTTTTATTTGGATTATCAATTCATTATTGGAGATTTCCATTGGATGTGCGAAATGGAAATTAAACCTGTCTTGTAGTTACCGGCCGAATGCACAGCGGAATTGAACACGTGTGACGCTAGTTCCACTAAAAGTTTTATTGATGAAATTTATTTCTTGGATTCTATTTTTTCCCTTCATCTAATACCTCCGTTTGAGGCCTTAATTAAATCCTCGCTTGTAAAACAGTCCAATTCAGTTGCGTGGAATTGAGCAATAATTTTCTTTAAAGAGGGGAATTGTGCAATTTAACGAGGTCAGTTTTTATTTGAAGGTTTCCTCTCTTTTCCTCTTTTATATAGTCTATTTGCTCGTAAAAATTTATTGTTTGGAAAAAATGTTCCCAATTTTGGATTTCAGTCGTAATCCCACCTTGATCTTAAAGCTGATCTTAAGTTACGTGGGTTTTGGGTGGTTAAGTTCAATTATCTACCTCTTGACATACCTTTCTTGCGCTTCTCTCCTGCTGAGTTAATTGATTGGTTACCTCTCAGTGCCACTTAGTGTAAAAATGCAGGTCTTCTGCTGAAAGTGTCACCTGTAATCGATATTTTCTTTTCGTTTTTTTTCTTTGCTTGGTTTATTGGCTTTGTAGAGAAAGATGTGGTAGTAAGTCTCTCATATTGGATTTTGGCTTATTTCTTTTCCTGTTGCAACTTTTTTTTATGTCAATCTTAGAGAAAACCAATTCAACTGGATGTAAACATCAAATACATTGGTACACTAGCCTATATATAATAATTAAATTTAAAATGAAATACCGGAAAAGGTTAAGAGTGGAAATAGTTGGAGATCGTTGAATGGAAACGCTAAATTTTGAAGCACTTTAGGCGCCATCTATCATTAGGTTTATGTACAGTTGCTGAGCATTTAGATGCTGGAGGAACTGAAACTGAGGGATGTCATATTCATTATAAATTAAATAAAATTGTTGGAAATCTGATACGGTGTTTTAATTGAGACTTTAGTTGTAAATTTACTTTAGCACAGAATTGGAAGTTACTACATTTTTTTAAATATTTGAGAAATAGAAAAATATAAAATGTTTAGAATTTTGAAACCATCACAGTTAAATTCCCCTAATCGTCCATTACAGAACTTTTTTTCTTTTTTTGCTTTGGATATCTAAAGTTTAAACAGGAATGAATAGTTTATCATAATAAACCCAACATTTGTGATTTTCTATGTCATCACTAGATGGCGGATACTACTAGTGTCTCGCGAGAAACATCGAGATTGTCATTTCTCCTCGTTGGTTTTAGAAAGAGGAGTGGTGTATGTTCGAATCGGATTTGTAATCTCTTTAAAATCTACGGTTTAAAATGCCATCATGTTGTAATCCGCTATTCCATTTATTGAACTGTGTTTGCGTATTTTTAATGTCACCGCCTGGAAAATAATTTTCGAACAAGAACTGAAATTTTCATTCCGACATGTTGGGCAGACTTACATTCGATGGTGAAATTTTTTTTTAAAATGTATAAACAGGCAATCGAGCCGAATACACTTCATAAAGCAGTTAAGTGTTACTTTATGGAGCAAGTAAGCCCTTGCCATAATTGAATGAGCTTGTTTGCAATCAGGTGTAAACGTACGATAACTAAACTGTTCATACACTCTAGGATCCTAGATACACTACTTTTGGATACCAAAAACCAGAAGTTATCCCGCTAAGCAGATTCTTCAGGCTAAATGTTAATTTATACTAATTTAAAAGTATTGATGCAAAGTGCCAAAGTTTACTTATTTCACTGGAGTACATTGCTCAGGTAGCTGCTGGCCTACTTCGAATGTTAGGCTTAATCTTAAAATATATTTTCTATCTTTTCTGGAATTGCAGTGCCCATAAGTTGTAAATAATTTATAATTCTTTTTTATTGTAAAAATATGTAATTTTATGTGGTTATATGTATCTTAGGTGGTTTTCTTGTAGTTAGGCTTAATATTAGTATTCTAAATTAGAATGTTTTTTTTTTTTTGCCTAGTTGCAAATGCATTGTTTTACTGTTAGTTGGTCTTTTTGTTGCTAGTTGGCACTAGCAGTCTTGCGTAAAGAATAAAATTAGTTGTGGTCAGAAACTCCTGGTGTATGCATCTCAATTCCTTTGCTCTTGCCCTAAAACCAGTGACAAGATGTTTTAATTTGCCTTATCGGCATTTTTTTGTTCGACACTTAAGCCGCTCCTGCGTTCCTCTTGTGTGCTCCTTATACATAATACTAGTTAGTAGTAGTAGTATGAGTTTTGGTTGAAGCTTTATTCCTTTTTTCACGTTAAGCTCCATTTCTTTTTTTCTTTAGTCCTCTAGTGTTTTAGTTTTTTGTTGTCCCGTTTCTTTCTTTGCCATAATTGAATGAGCTTGTTTACAATCAGATGTAAACGTACGATAACTAAACTGTTCACACTACTTTTGGATACCAAAAACCAGAAGATATCCCGACAAGTAGATCCTTCAGCTTCAAAGTATTCATGCAAAGTGCCAAAGTTTACTCATTTCACTGGAGTACATTGCTCAGGTAGCTGCTGGCCTACTTCGAATGTTTGGCTTAATCTTAAAATGTATTTTCTATCTTTTCTGGAATTGCAGTGCCCAAAAGTTGTAAGTACTTTATAATCCTTTTTTATTGTAAAAATATGTAATTTTATGTGGTTTTATGTATCTTAGGGGGTTTTCTTGTAGTTAGGCTTAATACTAGTATTCTAAATTAGAATGTTTTTTTTCTTTTTTGCCTAGTTGCGAAAGCATTGTTTTACTGTTAGTTGTTCTTTTTGTTGCTAGTTGGCACTAGCAGTCTTAAATTGTTCTGCTCATGCAAAAACCTTAGCAACCTTGCGTAAAGAATAAAAATTAGTTGTGGTGAGAAACTCCTGGTGTATGCATCTCAATTCTCTTGCTCTTGTGACAAGAGGTTTTAATTTGTCCAGGCGGCATTTTTTTGTTCGACATTTAGGCCACTTGTGTGCCTTATAGGAGTTTTGGTTATTCCTTTTTCACGTTCTAATTTCCCAACACATGCGTCTTGATTTCACAGAAGTGACAGTGGGAATCTACCCATATGTGGATTTCAAATGCAGGTTTTGGTCAAGTTGTGGATTTCTTAGTTGTAGTTTATTTTATGACAGATATTCCATTCCCATCGCCACTTGATAAACAAATAAAACGAGTTCCTTTACAGTCAAAGGTTCGTGTATAGTATCTTCAATTGCAGGTGGAGCAATCTGATGTTAGGCCAACCGCCGCTCCATCTTTTGGTGTGTTGGTCAAGCGTTTGTTGCTTACCACCTCTATCCCTCTTCAAAGGGGCTGTCGTTCCCTTGTAGGTTCTGTTCCACCTTGGGAGGAGGTCTCGGTGTGGTGCACTTCAATTTGAGTGTGCTTCCCTTGCAAAGTATGATTCTTCGCCTGCGGTTTTTCCCCCCTTTGGTTGTTTTTCTGGCACGTGCATTGAGGGATGTTTCTCTTCCCCTCCACTTGGGTTGTCGCCAACTTCTAGCGTCTATTCCTTCTTGGGATTTAGTTTCTCCTGTTTGTGATTTGTCCTTTGCAAGGTTTAAGAAAGCTAGTAGGCCTTCTCTCTTTTTCCGTTTGTTGTATTTCCATCATAGAGCGGTTTTTCATGATTTTGGGGCGATCTTTACTGATGGTTCTAAGTTTGGGGGCGTGTGTCTGCGAGTTTCCTTTGTTTTTGTGGTGTGTCTGAGGCGTGCTGTATTCCGCCTGCGGCTTCCATT
>JAQGAS010002359.1:0-10964 GCA_034686365.1 Pachymerium ferrugineum
GGTACCACTAAGATAAAACCTTCTTTCCCCTTTAGTTGCCTACAATACCTCCAATTGTGTATCCATGTAAACTTTTTCATTAAGGAATGGAACTCGGTGGAAACCATAAGCTGAACATGTTATAGTGTCGTGGAGGTTTGTCATTGTGATTTATTCAGCAAAGGAGCAGGAAATGTTTAATTTTAAAACCTTGGTATTGTGATATAGGGACGGTGTGCAACGGAAATATTCAATACTGCCTTTCTGTGAAACGTTTGGACGTGCTGATAAAACTCTAGTGTCAAGTTTGTTCTTTTTTATTTACAAGAAAACAAACTTGATACTGGAGTTTTATTAGCACTTCCAAAACGTTTCAGTGAAAGGCAGCATTGAGTATTTAAGCCTAGTGGGTAATCCAGGCAGATGTTAAAATTTGGGTGAGTTTATAAATTTTACTTAATTTCTCTTGACATACTATAAACAAATTATTTTTTCCAGATTTATATCATATTTTAGCCAATTTCGTCTGTTGAAAGTTGCTTTGGGATTTTGGTAGAAGCTGTTGCTCTCAGCGAAGATGTCAAGTTGACGTACCTCAGATTCTCCATTTTTGTAATGACCATTCCTTACCAAGTTAAACATGAGGCAGCGGCTCAAAACCTTGACTACTAACAGCATTGAGGGTAATAAAAATCGGAAATAATTATTCACTTATATATCATTTTTATTTATTTAGATGAAAAATGATGAAATTTGAAAATAATCACTGAAATCCTATGAGACGGTTCGCAAATGATTCTATAACAAACGAAAAAAAGTGAATGATACCTATTGGATCAACACATTAAAAACGCAGGAAAAGATGTTAGTGAAACAAATATTTTCCACACTGTATTCGCTTTATACCTCAATGGTAGGTTTTAATGAAGAGAAATTCACTGAAAATTGGACTGATATTGTACTGAATATTGTAAAGCGATTAACTTGCAGATTCCTATTATTTAAGGGTGATTCAATAATGGCAAGGGGCTCCACTGAGAAAAATCTGCGAAATGTGTTTCAAACTGCTGACAGACTACTTTAAAAAAGAGTTTACTGCTGTGAGGTTAAAAAAGCATTAGACGGCAAAAGTTAATAATTTTGTGAGTGATTTTAGATATTATTTTTGATTTTAATCATAACAATTATGGTTGGTGGACTTTACCTTTGAATTTATAACAGTAAAAGCATTTTATAGTGTTCAATCTTTAATCTTTTTATTGTAAAAAAAAAATGTATCATCATCAGCAGCAGTCAAGCTAACAATTTTTGATAATTAATGGATTTACAAGTGAACAGCCCCATCATCATGAAAAAGGTAGGTCAGATAATCGATTGACATTAATAAACTCAAACACAAAAGAAGGGAGTGAGGTCCAAGCCTATTCTCACATTAAACAATAGCAGATCGTTTCGATACGTAATCCAATCCATGTTTTATAGCTTACCGACGCCAGGGGTATAACATACGCACACCCCTTCTATTTTACCTTGGACTTAACTTTCGATATTCCCATTGATGGAGTTTGCATATCAGACACGCGCGGTGCTTCTTAAATTGGCAGTGAAATAACTAAAAGGTAATTAAATCATTGTATAAGAAAATTGTACGTTTCTCACATAATGCTTTAATTAGATGACCTCTTCAGAGTTTGAAAACTACGTTAAAATAATAACTGAAGTTGTCCCTGAAGTCACGCAACTTATCCGCGAACTGTTTTACAACAAATTTCAATACGCAAACGGAAAACCGTGGATTAATTCACAGGCATGTGGCATAGCACTTGTTTTAATTGTAGGAAAGACAGCTTGGACAAGTGCGAGCCAACGGCAGAAAAAGTTAATGGCCTTCGGCGACGCGGAGTTGTGGGATTATAATTTGCTCAGTCACATTCTTCTAAACGTGAATTTTGGTGAAGCATCGCTAATGATAGACGAAAGAAATGAAATAAACCAAATGAAAATGCTACTACGTAAAATTAAGTCTATGCGCAAAGGGGCAAGCAACAACGACTACCAGGAAATTTGTGGCAAAGCAAAACTTTTGCAAACGGTCTTCAATATAGTTCCAAAAATCTCTCCCCCTGAAGACTCCAAAGACATTATAAGCCGTTACGCGTTGCAAGTAATCGAAAGCAAAGAATATTGTAATTCCAACGAATTCCAAAAAATGATTGAGATATTTACAAGATGCATAGAAGAGGAAACATCAAACAACCTTAAAGGAGTCTCGTTTTGCAATCGAGCATTCTGCCATATGGAAATGGCTTACATGGCTAATAACCTAGCAGAACGATTTCAGAACGCGAAACTAGCATTAGAAGATGCCACACGGACAATTCAGTTATGTCCTAGCTGGTTTAGACCGTATTTTCGTCTTGGGTGTGCGTATAAACACCTCGCTAAATACGAGAAAGCTATAATTTGTTTTGATATCGCAGCTTATCTTGATGAAAACCAATACGAAACTACTGCAATCAAGGCTCATCGCCGGGGTTGTGCTAGACGTCTTGAAGAAGTACAAGCCAAATACAAATCTTTTTCACTGAAGAGCTATAAAAACGCTTTAGCATCGACTCGAGTGACAATCCGAAAATCGCAAATTTATCTCAAGTCGCATCCAGAACTTTCACTTTTGGGTAATGAAATTTTTTACGTTGTAAAAGCGTTTTGTTATTTGCATGGTTTTGAAGATATTAAGCAAAATAGAGACGAGGCTGTGAAACTTCTTAAGTGGATTGCATCGAATGGAGATTGTCCTGCTGCGTCGTATTATCTTGGATTGCTGGATGGGTTGCAGGATAATTTTATTCAAGCGTACTTGCACTTTAGTCACGCCGCTACTCGAGAGATGACAAAAAATGAAACTGTAAAGTATGGAGTTGCGGAATCGGAATACGAATTAGCGTTAATTTTTGAGAAAGGTTTGGGTGTTTTGCCGAACCTAGAAGAAGCCATTCGGTGGTGTAAAAGAGCTGCTGATAATGGTAATAGATTAGCCGCTTACAGGTTGAAAGATTTTTATTTAAATGGAAGAGGAGTAGAACCGTGTAAAACTGTGGATTTTAAAATAGTTGACGATAGAGAATTTAATGAGCGAATGAAAACGTTGGTCGATATTTGTACTGGTAATAAGAGTGAAGCACTGCGGTTGTATAAAAAATGTTTTAGTTATATTGGAATGATACTCTCTAAGGAATTTGTTGTTGATTTGAACGGTGCAATACAACAAAAAAAAAAAGTGAAAACAGTGAAAGTTTAAATTTTTTTTATGGACGCTTGGTTTCTGATTTTTTAATCGCGTGAAAGATTTTAATGATTTCTTGAAATCTTACTTGAAATAAAAAAGTTTCTGCTTTCGGCTTACGTCATTTTGTTCTGCAGTGTTATTGTTTAGAGAATAAAAATGCCAACAGATAGCGCTATCGGGAAGAAACTCTGTGAGGCTTGCGAACTTCCCGCTGTTAACATCCTTTTGTTAAGTAGTTAAAGTTGATGTAATCCCTAATAATCCCTGAAATGGCAACTCTAAAGTACATAGAAGTAGAAAATTTTAAGTCATTCAGAGGATCTACTTCTATAGGACCTTTAAACCAATTCACAGCGGTGATTGGACCAAATGGATCGGGTAAAGAAAATAACGGATTTTGAGACATCAAAAACTACATTCACATTTCTAAAAGGTAAATCAAACTTCATGGATGCGATAAGCTTTGCAATGGGTGAAGACGTTTCCAATTTACGGGTTCGAAGGTTAAATGTAGGTATCAACACACGTTTAAAAAACGAAAAAATAGAATGGATATTAAATTAAAGATTGCTTAAATTTAGGACTTAATACACGGAGCAGCTATTGAGGATCCAATATCTAATCGTGCAAAAGTTACAGCAGTCTTTTCAAATTCAAACGGTGAGAGAACTCAGTTTACTCGGGAAATTGTCAATTCTACATCGCGATATAGCTTTAACAACCAGGTGCTTTAAAATTAATTATTTAAAACGACTAAAATTTTATTAATAAAAATTTGATTACAGGTTGTTTCTCATGGACAATACGTAAATGAGTTGAAAGTACTGGGTATAAATGTAAAAGCGAAAAATTTTTTGGTCTTCCAAGGTACTATTAATAGTATTGCTATGAAAAGACCGAAAGAGTTAACAGCTTTGTTTGAAGAAATAAGCGGGTAAAAAAAATTTTTTAAAAATTATTTTTTACACTTTTTTCATCTAATTTTTTTTTTCTCCTAAATTTTAAATTGAAGTTCTGGTGAAAAAAAAGTGGAATACACCAGATTAAAAGAAGCGATGAACAAAGCCGAAATAACAACTCAAATGCTGTATGAAAGAAAAAACGGAATTGCTGCGGACAAAAAGGAAGCAAAAATTGAAAAAATAGAAGCGGAAAAATTTGAAAAATTGAAAAATGAATTTGTAAACGCAATCGGAAAACTTTTTAAGTTATAATTATAGACATTAATTTTTTTTTCGCAGGCAGAGAAACGATTACAGTTTTATTTGTTTCAATTATATCACTGCGAGACAGCAAAAGAAGATTATTTGAAAGCAGCTGAGCAAAAGCGAACTGAAATAGTACAGGCAATTCGTTCAAAAGAAACAGTGGAAGACGAATTAAAAAATATGAAAAAAATCTTAGGCCAAAGTAAACGGGAAGTAGCTGCAGCAGAGCAAATGTTGAGAGAATCGGTAAATTAGGAGAACTTGTAAATAATTATGGCGATTTCAATAGTCATCATTTTTAAATTTTAATCTAGAAAATTAAAGTCAATAGAATAAAACCTAAGCTTAGTGAGGCAAAGGTACAAGAAGTTCATAACCAAACGAACTTGGATCGCGCCATAACGTTTTACAGAAAAGCCGAAGCGGCTGAAGAAGCTCATAAAAAAGATATTTCAAGTCTGCAAACAGACTTGAGAGAACTAGAAGAACTACAGGCGCATGAAGCTGCCGAAGAACATCAGAACATGCAGTTGGATGACGAGAAGGTTTTACTTTTACATTTCTAATTTTACTGCCAACTTTTACTTAAATTTTATAATAATAGCTCGAAGAATACCATCAATTAAAAGAGCAAGTTGAAAGATTAACAGCTTGTGAGTTACAAGATTTCCGATCTACGGAACATGTCCAAAAGGATGATGAGCAGAAACACGACAACGAAGGCAGAAAAGAAACTGAAACTAAAGATAAAATTTCCCAAAAACAAAAAAAATCTTTGACAGAGAGGAAACGTTTTGAGAAATTAACGGAAATCGTTGAAAGAGATGAATATTTATTAGACCATCAAATGCAAAATGAGCAACAACTTACGAAAGATATTAATGCAGCCAACGCGACATTGAATGAAGTTAATGAATCATTAGAAAAATTGGAAGTTGAATGGAGAGATGGAAAGTTTCAAAATTCTGAAAACAAACGACGGACACAATTAAATGAAATTGTAGTAAATCTGAAGCAACAATTTCCTGGAGTGGTCAGTCAATTTAATGCTCTTACAAAGGGATTGTCTGCATTTTTATATTTTGATTTTTTTTTTTCAGATTGGTAGAATTCTTGAGCTCTGTGATCCAACTCATCCACGTTACAGAATTGCTGTAACCAAAGTTTTGGGGAAAAATATGAACTCGATTATAGTTGACACTATGAAGACTGCTAAACTTTGCGTCAAATATTTAAAAGAAAACTATTTGCCTGCTCAAACGTTCTTACCTTTAGACCATATTGTAGCGCCCCCGTTAAACGAACGTTTAAGACTCATTGATGGTGAAGTTCGTTTACTTTTTGACGTAATACGTTTCGAACCTGCAAAAATAAAGCCGGCAATTCTTTTCGTCACGAAAAATGTGCTTGTATGTGAAAAGGCAGAGAGGGCGCAAGAAGTAGCCTATAACTACGACGATAGAAGCCATAGTGTACGGAATTGCGAATCACTTGAAATAAAATAGTTTTAAATTTTTATTACGTCTTTTTACAGGTTGTTGCATACGATGGAACGTATTACCAGGCCTCGGGGTTTATTTCTGGTGGTGCACAGTGAGTGGGCTGGAGATTTTGTAAAACTTAAACATGTAACTAATTTTGAATTGAATCTAGGGATTTGGAAAGACGTGCTAGCCAGTGGGATAAGGAAGCATTGACTACTCGAAGAAATGAGTTGATACAGAGAAAAAGAGAGGCGCTAAAAGTTACGAAAAAGAACTCTGAATTAACAACGCTTAAATCTAATATCAAAGGAAGTGAAGCAAAATTGAAATGGGCAAGACACGATATGGAAAACACTAAAAAAAATTTGAAAAATTTAGAGGAAGAAATAGAGATTTTGACAAATGAGTTGTCAGAAATTCGGGTATTGATTTTAATTACCGAATCTATTGAATTCTTAGAAATGTTGATTATTTATTAGCGAAGAAAAACTGAACTTGAAAATCAGATGAGTGAGCGGCGGAGAGAGATTGATAATCGGTATCGAATGGTTAATGCCCATCGAGATCAAGTTTTCGCCCAGTTCTGCAAAGAAATTGGCGTTGCTGATATTACGTATTTTTAAAAAAAATTTCTGCAGTTATTTTTTTTTAAATTTATCATTTTTTAGGGTATATGAGGATTTTCTAAACAGGCAAAAACAAAGAGAACAAAGGCGACTCGAATTGCAAGGTCAAAGGGAACGGCTTCAGGGTCAACTGGATTTCGAGATGAACAAAAAAAATCTAAGAGGTTTGTAAATGGAAGTTTATTTAGTAACTTAACTTTCTTGTTTTTAATAATAAGTATTTCTCCAATAGAAAATGTTGAGAAGTGGAAAACCGACTCTGAAAATCATGAAAAGGAATTACAAACTTGCAAGGATAAAACCAAAAGCATAGAGAGTGTACTAAAATCAAAAAACAAGTTAAATAATCATGTTAATTTAAACTTAACTTATTTAGGAACTCGATAAAGAAATGCAAACGGCATCAAACTTAAAAGATTCTCTTCTCACTACGAACAAAAAGCAGGATCGAGCCAAGAAAGATGTAAAAGAAACCCAAACAAGATTTTCCGCTGCCCAACGCAAAATTCGTCAACTTCAAGTAGAGTTAGCTGCGTTGGAAAGAAATATTCATGAAAAACAATACGAGAGACACATCTTGTTTAGAAAATGTCAAGTAGATGATATTCCAATCCCTTTGAATCAAGGATCGCTAAGTGACATTCAGGATATCCCATCCCAAGACAATGGCGAAAGTGATGAAGGTACGCCTCATAGTGGAAGTTCTCTTCTTGTGTATCGAAGAGAAGAAAACATTGTCGTTGATTATTCCAGCCTTTCCGATGACTTAATAAATGTAATTTATTTTAATCAGTGATTTTTTTTAAATTAATATTATTTTATTGTGGGGTAGACCGCTCACGTTGAAGCCAAAATTAAGGATATGGCGAATGAAGTAGAACTAGCCAGTAATCGTTTGTTACCAGTTGAAGCACCTAACATGAAAGCAACACAAAAGTAAGCTCTATAAAAGTTTTGTTTTCATTAATTTTCCCAATTAATATTTTTTTTAGATTCGCGGATCTGAGTACAAAACTCGCAGTTGCGACCAAAGAATTTGAAAGAGCAAGAAGAGCCGCGCAAAAAGCTACGGAAGATTTTGAGAAAATTAAAAAGGAACGATTCGATAAATTTATGGACTGTTTCGACAGTGTTTCTAAGTCGGTCGAGGAAATTTATAAAGTAAAAGAAAATGTAGAAGTATACAAAAAAAAAAGAATTAGTTTAATGAGTTTTTTTAGGTATTAACGAAAAATAATAGCGCCCAAGCCGTTTTGATGGCTTCAAATCCCGAGGAACCGTACTTAGATGGTCTAAGATACAGCTGTGTTGCTCCTGGAAAACGTTTTCAACTGATGAACAGTTTATCTGGAGGCGAGAAGACGTTGGCTGCCCTAGCATTGCTATTTGCTCTTCATAATTGTCAACCGGCTCCCTTTTTTGTATTGGACGAAATAGATGCTGCATTAGATAATACAAACATTGCAAAAGTAGTTATTTATATGAAATAGGAATAAACTTTGCCGTTAATTTATTTTGGTTGTAGGTTGCAGATTACATTAAGAGCCAAAAGGCAAAATTTCAAAACATTGTCATCTCATTGAAGGAAGAGTTTTATTCACATGCTGAAGTGCTGGTTGGAATCACTACAGATGTATGTATTTGTACTTATACCAGTTCATTATGTCACGTTTCTTTTTGCAATGTTAGGAAGGAAACGTCACAGTTAGCCGTGCTCTATTACTTGATTTAACTGAGTACCCTGAAGGTAATGAACCGGCTTTACAGGAAAATAGACGACGGCCAAGGCAGCCACCGGATCCTTCATCTAGTGAACAATCTCCCGCGTATTAATTGCGTGAAGCTACAAGTTTTGGTTTTCATTTTTATATTTCATTTTGTATTCGTTTATAGTAGGTATTTTTCTTACTATTTAGTTCTTTCATTATTCTTTAGTCTAATTAGTTCTAATTAGAAAAGTTCATTTGGCGTGTTCCTCTTCAAAATTCATTACGAATCATTTTAAACAAATAAAGTTTGTTTTTTTGAAGATAAAATGAAATTAGTCATATACGTACATATATTTATACAAAACTGCCAATAACATAACGCCTGCTTGGTCGCTGGTATATACGTTTAGGAAGATACGGCATTCACGGATAGTCTTTAAGGAGTTGGGCAAGTAACTAGTGCCATTTAACTAAATTTAATTGAAATTCTTTGATTGGGTATAATTGAACCACAAATTGTTTTTATAATTTGTCTTTAGCTAAGGATGGATTACTTGCCCAAGCACAAAAGATTCTAATTAATAGACGTCACCAACAACTGATACAGGACAAGATATCAATTTTTCAGTGGAGCAAGTTGTGAAAATGTTTGACATAAAAACGTTAGGTGTTAAATGTTTCAGTTATTAACTGTATGAATCATTCAATTTTTCAATTTAAGGAGCACGTTGATAAAGCATTATCAACCGCTCATTATGGGAAAAAAAAGAAAAATTCTTGAGTATTTCACCATGGTTATTGCAAATGCAAATAAATGGCTGCTGAAAACGAAGGTTCATATCAAACAGGAATCGGTTTGGAAAACATATTAAGTAATCCGTTATCTTCGCTAATTTATTTTATTAATTCTAAAGGAACATCGTGGGTAACCGTTTTCATGTTATTTCGATGTGATACCGGCACCCTCGCACTCAATATATTCAGTAATTTTTCCGGTTGTAGGAGCACATTTACTTTTTATTCAATGAAATTATTTATTTTCAACATCAGGTACACCCCGTCCAACAAAGGACTTGTGAGTTGTGGTGCTAAGCAGCGATCCTCGACGACTGCCCTCTTCATTGGCTCCTGTAATTTCCTCGAATAGAAAAGTGCCCTGTTAAAGAACAACAGATGTGGAAAATTCCGCCTCGCATATCAAATTGGAAAACTGCGAAGGTAATTTTTATTTAAAACGCTTGTTTGCATTTTGTTTTTAAAAAAGATATGAAAAGGGTATATTTATGTATAAGAATGGTAACTTTCGTGAGATAAAAAGACCTTAGGAAACAAATTAATACTTGAAATATATTTGGTATTATCTAAGTATATCAATATTTTTTTTAGTACTTAATGGCTGCTTTAATTTTAGAAGACTTTATAAAATTATTTCGTAAATGGAGAAATATGTCGCAAGAAAAAGCTGCTAAAACATCCAAAATTCTAAGTAGTTTGAACATATTATTGTCACTTACTTTATTTGTTTTTTATGGTTGATGAACTTTACTTTGAATTTATAACAGTAATTGCATTTTTATAGTGTTCAATTTTTAATCATTTTCAGCAACAGTCAAGCTAACAGTCTTTGATAATTAACGGATTTACAAGTATACAGCCCCATCATCATGAAATAGGTAGGTCAGATAATCGATTGACATTAATACGCTCAAACACAAAAGAAGGGAGTGAGGTCCAAGAGTATTCTCACATTAAACAATAGCAGATCGTTTCGATACGTAATCCAATCCATGTTTTATAGCTTACCGACGCCACTGGTATAACATACGCACACCCTTTCTATTTTCCCTTGGACTTAACTTGCGATATTCCCATTGGAGGGCGTTTGCACATCAGACACGCGCGGTGCTTCGTAAATTGGCAGTGAAATAACTAAAAGGTAATTAAATCATTGTACAAGAAAATTGTACGTTTCTCACATAATGCTTTAATTAGATGACCACTTTATTCCCACAAATTTTTAGCTTCCCCCATTATTCTTTCCCAATGAAAAAAATCCTTATAAATTTTTCTCCACCAATGAAAATGACCGTGCTAATTTTCAACCAGAATTTTCATTAGGAAAGAGATGTGGGAACAAGCTGAATTTCTACCAGAATACACGTCTTCCCAACCACTTTATTCCCACAAATTTATAGCTTCCCCCCACCATTCTTTCCCAATGAAAATAATCGTGCTAAATTATGAAAATGACCCTTTTAATGTTGCTTAATTCTTGTGTAAATATTGTAATTAGATTTGTAATAACATTAGGTTCTCTTCTAATTACTTCCATAAGAGAATTCTGTTATTGTACTTTAACTAATTTATTTTGAAATTCTCAGGAACGCTAATGCTATCTGCAAGAATTCGTTCCAATTCAGTCGCTGGTTTTCGTTCACCAATTCATTCAACTTTTTTGTAAGATTTTTTTTTCTATTATTTTTGCATAATGAATCAACGGAGTAAAGATAAAGGTGCAAAGCTATCAAATATTAAGGTGCATTTTTAAAAAGAGTAATTTAATTTGATGACAAAAGACGGCTTTACGTATATCCCCCAGTAACACACAAATGTTGGTCAAATGTTGTAGTTTGTTCGAATGTTATTTCACTACATGGTTAACATTGTAA